>CAUYPK010022924.1:0-14781 GCA_963574355.1 Loris lydekkerianus
ATAAAAACCCACCTGACACTCAAAAATACCCAGTCACAAAAAAAAAAAAAAAAAAAAAAAAAAAAAAAAGAAAGAAAGAAAGAAAGAAAAGAAAAGAAAAATAGAAAAATTAGCCACATGTGGTGATGGGAGCCTGTAGTCCTAGCTACTTGGGAGGCTGACGCAGAAGGGTCGCTTGAGCCCAGAATGTGGAAGTTGCTGTGAGCTATAATGATGCCACTGCACTCTAGAGTGAGACTCTGTCTCAAAAACTTGTACTTCAATTATGGAGATGTTAATGTACAAGTCAGGTAAATAACTTGCAAGCCAAAGTGGTGTAGTGTGATATCATGGAAGTAGGGGTAGGAAAGCCTGAATTCTAATCCCTCCTACACATATGGTAGTTATATTATCACTGACCGAATCATTTCTCCATGTCTCAGTTACTTTATTTGTAAATTAAGCATAACAATGTTACATAACTTAATACTTAACTGAATAAACATGGATCGACTGAGATGGAAACTAGCAATGTTACTGCAGTACAGTCATTATGCATGAAATATGAAATAAATGTGAAATACTTATAAAATCCGTTATTCTGCTTCTTCCTGTCCCATATTCTTTCCCACTCCCTGGGTTCCTCTGTTTTCATTATCTAATATTCTGGTTGATCACTTCACTGACAAAAATAACTCCCCCTGTTTAATTGCTGAAACACTTCCTCTCCAATGCATTCTAAGTGGGTATGTAAGTACACCACCAGGCATTTTCATGTTGTAACTAATGCTTCAGATAAACAAACTGGGAATTTCCAACATGCTGATTCCAATAAAACAACACCATTTGAAATATGCCTAAAAATATATGCACACCAGCTTCCTAAGCAGTGAGACCATGCTTAATACTTAAATTCTTAATTTATTTTAATGTTCCTAAATCTTTATAAATAAATCAGGGGCTTGAGACATTTTTCTTAGGTTAGGAATTTTTTGGAAAACTTCCAAAATTTATAATGCCATAAGAGGAAAATTCTTCAACAATGGCAAGAATGAAAAGATTAACATGGCAAATAGGAATTTTGTAATGAAGGTTTTTCAGATTAGGGTTTACACTAAACTGACTAGGTATGTGTTTACCTTTTTTTTTTTTTGTCTTTACTTCTGGTGTGCTTTCCATAGACGTTGGAGGAATTAAATGTTCTGATCAGAAAAAAAGAACACATTGCCTTAATTTATAACAGAGGAAGTTATCAGAAGAGAAAAAAATCAAAGGAAAGGATCTTTAGAAAAACCAATCTGTTGGAATCAGTCTGTCACTTTGTCTTCATGCACAGAATTTGCATCAAATCAACATTTCGTGCCCCCAAATCTTCTGCTACTTTATAATAAGGAGGGAAGAATGAGATTCTAAGCATCATGGGGAGAATAGATCTGGCTTCATAGATTGTTAGTAAGATCTGAGGCTGTTCATTCCATAGACAGGTTGTGCTGATACCTAGTCAATTTCATGAAGACATAAGGAGTCCTCTCTAAAGCCTGCAGCTACACTGATGTTGTCAGCCAGCTACACAGATGTTGGCCAAATGTAGATTGTCAGTGAACACTTATTATTTTATACTATTAATATGTTAGCATAAAAGTCATAGACAGGCCTTTTTCAGAGTTCTGTGCTCTCAACACATCATTCCCTCAAGTGTGCTCTTAGATGTTTAATTACTCTTAGATTTGTAAGGAGGAAAATAAGAGTGTATTCCAATGCCATATCAAATGTTATTATCAAATTATTAATATTTCTCAATTCTGGAGGATCAACAATTCTTGCCTTTAAGTTTGACAATAGTTTGGTTAATCTTCCAACTGTTTAATTAATGAAAGAATGAGATAAAATTGAATGAAATTCATTTTCTCTAAAGATTGTAAAATATTTTATTACTAATTTATTATTCTACAGAAATATGGCTTTTAAAATTCCGTTTGCTTGAACTTGACTTCTTACTTTTATTTCTCTATTTTAATTCTCATCTCTTCCATTTCTTATTTCTTTTTCTCTTCTTTCTTCTTTCTATTTCTCTTTGTTCATCCCTCCTTTTCTTCATATTCATTCATTTATACTTCTCCAATTTTTGTGTCTTAATGCTGGCCACACATCTTCTTTTGCATTCTCTAATCTATCTGTTAAGAAAGCATTTAGTGGTAGTTAGTTTATAGACAGAATTGCATTACAAAGGTAATTTAGGTTGTCTTACTGTAAATTGCAATGAGAGAGAAATGGAAAATATTAGAAATTGTTTCATTGGGTGTCAAAGGAGGAACATTCCTTTCAGAATATATATAAAGGTTATTTTCTAGTTTTCTCACATTTCTCAATTGTATAAGCATTTGAATGCTGACACTCATTTTGTTTTTAAGAGTTTAATTAGCAAATAGTCAAAACTAAGTCATGAAGAATTTATATTCTTAGTAACCATTGAGTATTCAACAAATGTTTGAACTGAATTGAACTGTTTGTTGAGGCAAGAAAAGAAATTCCACATTAGCAGTCCTTAAGTACACTCCTATAGCAGAGCTTTAGTTCAAAGTTCAGTGCAGATACTTAAACTCACACGGAATGATTAATGGCTCTCATTGCATAAATAAATAAGCCAGGAATATCAAAACATTACATCGAGGACATGCCTAAAACTCACGAAGGTAATGACCTGAAAAGGCTCTATTACTATTTTCTTAGTTGATTATTGGTCACATGTTACATCAAATTAGTTAGAGGTTATTTTCTTGGTTATAATTTTCTAATGACAAAATTTTAAAATGTTCTATCTAAAATATTTGAATGTGAAATTTTATCTCCTTGTTAATGTAAAGCTCTCTCAAATGATATCAAGCAAATTTATTTTTAAAAGGCCCATGTTCTCAAAACATTTCTACCTTAGGATAGAATTATAGTTCTTTGCCACTGAGAATGATGGGCTGAGATAGAAGTTTTATTAAAAGGCATTGATATTTATATTTGTGAATGTAGCCGTGGCATCAGAAAGTGCTCAGAGAAGTAGAATCAGTAGGAGATACGTGTTAAGAGGCCTGTTACCCGGAACTGGCTCATGCAATTTTGGGGGCTGGTTGGAAGCTCAACACCCAAGGGGCAAGCTGTCAGGAGGTACAGGCTAGAACTCTGCAGCAGAAGGGCCCACAGCTTCAGGCAGAATTTCTTCATTTTTAAGGAAGTTTCAGTTCTGCTTTTATGGACTTTCAACTGATTAACTCAGGGCCACCCACATTAGTTAGGATTAGTTCTCATTTAAAGTGAACTGATGATGGACTTTAATCATATGTACAGAATATACTCACAGTAGTAAGTTGACATTGCCTGACTGAGTGGCTGGGTATAGTAGCCTCACCAAGTGGTCCATCTAAAGACTATTATGCCGAGAAATGCTTCAGCTTACCTTTAGTGATTTCTCCCCTTATTTTTATTAATTTTTTGTTCTAGTTACCTTTCTGTATTTCCATATTGTGTTGATTTAAAACATGAGTTTTTTGTTTATTTGTTTTTGTTTTTCAGAGAAAATTGTTTTCTCTAACTAAAGACAGATGTCAAAAGGCTACTTATTGTGTTAGGTCTGGTGGAGGCTAAACAGGTGGCCAGGGAGTGGCAAAGGGAAGAGAGTGGGGACCAAATTGTAGCTAGGAACAAAATTGGGGCTGGGAACTGTTCCCTGTGGGAGCTTGCACAGGAAGGAGCTCCTCATGACCTTTAACTGAGCTAGACCTTATTATCATCTAATTAGCAAAGCATGGGTGGAGCTTTTGTGAAGGATTCTGGGGTAGATGTGTAGAAAGGGAAACTGTAATATAACCAACTTGTTAGGTAACCTGTTATATGTAGGACCCCAACATCTCAATCACCCCAAAGTTAGGCAATGACAACCAATCCGAGAAAGGCAGGAAGACTACTGAGCAAACACACCCGCTGCGTAAAGGCAGCTGAGCTCAGCTTTGGAGTCTTTCTCTGTTTTGAGGCCTGCCCCATTCCTCCCTCTCTGAAATGTGTTTTCACTTTGTGCCACTTTAGGTGGTTTCTCTCTTTGTTTTCACTTCCTATAGCTTCTTCCTTTTCCTTGTGATAAACTGTCTGGGCCTGTTCTGTATCTGTGAGTGCTATCACTCTTTCTTGACACCAAGTCACGTCCAGACAGACACAACAATTCCATTTATAAAATACAGCTGGGTTGCATGATCATTAACTCAGAACATCATTAAATCCCTGCAGAAGCCTACTAGGCATTTTTAACTTGGTCTAAATAGTCATGTCCTTCTTGTGTTTTGAAAAAACATGTAAATAAATACCTAAACAGAATTTTTGTCATGTTTTTACAAAGGACTTCATATATTTATTTGAAGAGTAAATTAAGAAATATTGTTATTTATTGTGTAAACATCTGAATGTTTCCTAGGAAACATTCTTTATAAGTGAGCATCTAATGTCTGTCACTCCTCAACCTTTAGTGAATATTTATAACATACAGATCTCAGCTCACACACATTTGGGAATTTACAGACTAACTTGGGAGAGGGAGATCATATTCACTGGAAGCGTGCATGGAGATGAGTTCAAAGGCGCATGCTGGCAAATCCGAGTACATGCTGGCAAATCTGAGTACATGCTGGCAAATCCGAGTACAGCCTCAGTTAAAATTTGCATCATTGTGGTAAGAGTTGAATAACATAACACTAAGTGATGCAAACAGACCCAGAGGATTTGTGTTTGTTTGATTTTTTTGTTTCCATCTATAAAGCACGTCATCTTCATCACAACCTTGAAGGGCATTTATCACAAATATATGTATGAGCGGTGAGAATCGGTACTCATAGGCAGAAGCTTCAAATTTCCACCTAAAATTCAATGCCAGCTAACCATAAACAAAAAATCAAGACAAAAACCTACATCAGTAACATTTGTACCACATTTTACTTGAGCTCTGATATGTCTCAGGGATTTGCTTGGAACTCTGAGACATTCTTACTCAGCTGTGACACAACAGATTCTATGGTCTATTCCAATTCAAGTAAACACTGTTTTTATTAAGCAATTACAAATATCTAACCCTTTACTGATAATACTCTGTTTCATATTTAATCCACTCCAACTCTCCTCCCTCAAAACGCAAACACACCGTATGCACACTCTCTCTTCCCCCTGTCTTCCAATATTTCTATATCTTCTTTTTTCTCCAGGACTCTGCTGAAAACTCATTTCTTTCCTGAAGCACGTCTATGATGTCTGTGTTTACCTTGCATTATTTTACACGGTTTTGTGAGTTTTACATTTGATATTAATTCCATTTGGGATTTTTACTTCATTTGTATAAATACAGTTATATATATTTTTCCTCTGATAAAAACACTTAATAAATGTTCTCAGGGATGAGGATATTTTGGTTTCTATTTCATGCTGACATTTGTACTGTAACGTGTAAGGAGTCTGCTATTATAGAATTTAAATCATTAGTTTATGTATTGCTTGTAGATGTATTGAAACACCCTTCTCTTTGGGCAGGGCTAGGATTGTGCACTTAGCAATGCAAGGTATAAAATTATAGTACATAAAGACAGTAATAATGATTAATTTATGCAAGGAAAAGGGGATTTGGAAGGATAATAGAAAAATGTGGGTTACATGCATGTGTATATTTGTCAAAACTCACCAAACATTAAGTTGAATTTTTGTATTTCACCACACATAAATTAACAACTTAGTAAAAGTTTAAAAGTATACAACAGTGGGATATTGGAAGAGTTAAATTTCTGTTGGAGGAAAATTCTGTCCAAGAGTTCATAATTGAGCTGTTCCCAGCCTTTCCATGGGCCAGATTTAGAGAAATAATAGAAAGGGATTTTTAGATTAAAGTGGTACTGCTTTAATGGTGGGCTCGAATCCACCACCCCCGGTATATGGGGCACTACTCCTTGAGCCACAGGTGCTGCCCTGAAAATATTTTTATTAATGTATGAAACTAGGGCACAGAAATACTTCCTAGGAACACGGAGAGATAGAAGACACAATTAATTTTTGTGCATAGAATACTGTCTTCTCACTTTTCCTTCTGGCTGACTCTTAATCAAAGACACAGAAAATATTTCATTTTCTATAAATAGTCTATATTTACCCCGAGCTCACCACATCTTCTGGGCTCCCAAAGAATTCACCCATCTCTCTGACAGAACACATGTCATTGTGTAGTGTGATTATTTTGGCCACCTTTGCTTTCCTAATGAAACAGCAAATTCACAAAGGGAGACTATGTTTTGCCTGTCTTTTGTGCTACTGTAAGTCTACATACTTGGGTACAGAACAGACATTTAAACATATTTTCTGAATAAATGAATTACTTAATTAACAGCATCTTAAGAATGATTCTTATAGACTTTCCATCAACCAGCACTTACCAAAACAGAATCCTTCAAAATGATAAATGTTCACGATAAAGCTTGATATAAAAAGGAGTGAGTGAATGTTTGGCTCTTGGCTCAGATTATAAAACAGTGGTTCTCAACCTGTGGGTCGCGACACCTTTGGGGGTCGAACGACCCTTTTCCCTTTCCCAGGGGTCACCTAAGACCATTGAAAAACACATATTTCAATGGTCTTAGGAACTGAGACACCGTTCTTCATGTGTGGAGGTCACCACAACATGAGGAACTGTATTAAAGGGTCATGGCATTAGGAAGGTTGAGAACCACTGTAAAAGATCTATTAATTGATGGTTCAGTCGAACACATGTATTTCTCATGGTATAAATATACCCTCTAAAAACACGTCATCTTGTCTCCCTGCCATTCTCCTCCTGGAACTCGTCACTCTAAATCACCATTCTGAATACAGCAGGCTCCTGGTGTTTTCCTAATTCTTGGCTTCCTCTTCTCTGCTTAGGAAACTCCCTTCTACTCTTTAAGACAAAACTCAAATGTCTCCTCTTTTTATAAATCCTTACTTAAACTGTTGTCCGATTCTTCCTCTGTTACCCAGTGGTATTCCAGTGTCCTTCTATTATAGCCTTGCCATTATGTGTTTACTTGTTTCTCCCACCAGATAGTGAGGATCTCAAGATTAAACAATAGTTGTTACCATTTAAGGAAGGGAGCCAATGTGCACCTGTTTCTCCTTTTATTTTTAGTTGCATTTTTATTTTGAGACAGAGTCTCACTCTGCTGCCCCAGGCTACAGTGCCCTGGTCTGAACACAGCTCATAGCAACCTCAACTCCTGGGCTCTAGTGATCCTCCTGCCTCAGTCTACAGAGCAGCTGGGACTAAAAGTGTGCACCACCACACCCGGCCATCAAGCTTGTTTCTACTTTTAATATGTAAGCTAAATAATCAGGAGATGAAATTCACATCAAGGTGAAAACTTTCTCAAATCTATGTGAGCCTAAAACAAATAACAACAACAACAACAAAAAAGAGATGAAACTTGAACACAATTCTATAAACCAGCCCTCATTTTTCTTTGAATTATAATACCCCGTCCAATTTATAGTTTTACTTCCAAGGCCTAGAATAGTGTTTGAAACAGCACATGTCAATAAAGAATCATGGAATTAATAAACACATGTTTATAAATGGGAGATTATCTCTGAGCTACTATCTTAAATATTTTTATTTTTAGTTACTGGGTACGTAATAGCTGTCTCTTCTGTAGCGTACATGTGATGTTTGGGTACAATGTGAGTTAATCAAACCTGGGTAATTGGAGTATATCCATCACCTCAGGCATCATCAGTTCTTGTGTTAGAACATTCCAAGTCCTCTCTTAGTTATTGTCAAGTGTACCCTAGCTTACTGTTGATGTTATCAAATTTCATTCTCTACGTCTAACTGTGTTTAACATGCATTAACTATCCCCAGTTTGTCTCTACCCCACAGACTCTGGTAACCATCGTTCTACTCGCTGCCTCCACGAGGTCAATTGTTTTTAATGTTTAGCTCCCCCATGTGAGTGAGAACATGTGAGATTCGTCTTTTTGTGTTGAGCTTATTTCACTTGACGCAATGTTCTCCAGTGGCTTTAAGATTGTGTGTTGTAAATGGCAGCACTTCATTCTTTTTTGTGGCTATATAATACCCTATGTGCACGGAATTTCTTCATCTATTCATCTGTTGATGGACACTTAGGTTGATTCTGAATCTTGGCTGTTGTGAATAGTGCTGCAGTAAATATGGGAGTGCAGATACCGTTTTGACATACTGAGTTCCCCTCCTCTGGATATATACTCAACAGTTGGATTGCTGGATCATTCAGTGGTTCTATCTTTAGTCGGAGGAGCCTCCATTGTTTTTTTCCATAGTGGTTGCACTAATATACATTCCCACCAACAGTGTATGAGGGGGTCCCCTTTCTCCCCATCGTCACCCGCATTTGTTACTGTGGTAAATAACATTTGATAAAAGTCATTTTAACTGGGATGAGATGATATCTCATTGTAGTTTTGATCTGCATTTCTCTGATGACTAATGATGTTGACCATTTATTCACATAACTCTTGGCCATTTGTTTGTCTTCTTTTGAGAGATGTCCATTCAGATCCTTTGCCCATTTTTATTTTATTTATTATTATTTTTTTAATATTTCAGAAAAGCATTTACTCATAAAATTTCCATTTATCACAGGCTAGAAATGTAACATTGCTAATAACACTTTTTCTCTGTAAACGGTGTTGTTATATTTTGATATAGCAACATTTAAATACATGGAAATGACAGTTATGATTTTCATAAAGAAAAAAATAAAAAATTGAAGCAGCACAGTAAATACTTAATATCAAATGCCCCTTGGATTTTGCTTCCCATGTAAATCTATTGCATTATTACACTTGTTATAATTTTAACTATTAAATCATAAAGGTCCAGTTGTTTTACAAAGACAGTTTGGGATGGCTTTCCAGTAACTGCATTCGAGTTATGAAATCATTTGAGTTATATATAAATGGCCCCCTCTGGCTGCCCCTGCTCCCATCTTATTTTATTTATTTATTTATTTATTTATTTATTTTTATTAGCTGTGTACATTGATATGATCATGGGGTATCATACACTAGCTTCACAGACCATCTTATAAGGGTATATGTGAAACTTAGTAAATGTAGAATGTAAATGTCTTAGCACAATAACTAAAAAAAACGCCAGGAAGGCTATGTCAACCAGTGTGATGAAAATGTGTCAAACGGTCTTTGCCCATTTTTAAAATGCACTATTTGATCTGTTTTCCTGTTGAGTTGTTGGAACTCCTTATATATCCTAGCTATTAATCCCAGGTCTAATAGTTTGCAGATATTTTCTCCCATTCTGTGGGTCGTCTCTTCACTCTGTTGATTATTTCCTTTGCTGTGCAGAAGCTTTTTAGTTTGATGTTATCCCATTTGTCGAATTTTGTTTTGGTTGCTTATGAAGTCCTTGCCCAGACTAATGTCCTAAAGCATTTCTCCCAAGGTTTTTTTTCAGTAATTTTATAGTGTCAGGTCTTATGTCTTTATTCCATTTTAATTTGATTTTTGTATATGTTGTATGAGAGCCTCGTTTCATTCTTCTGCATATGGATATCCAGTTTTCATTTATTGAAGAGGCTGTCCTTTCTCCACTGTATGCTTTTGACAACTTGTTGGACATAAGTTCCCCGTAGATGTGTGCACTTATTTCTGGGTTCTCACTTCTATTCTCTCGATCTGTGCCTGTTTTTATGCCCGTACTATGCTTTTTTGCTTATTGTAGCTCTGTAGTATAATTTCAAGTCAAGTAATTTGATCTCTCCCATTTTGTTCTTTTTGCTTCTCATGGCTTTGGTTATTCTGGGTATTTTTGTGGTTCTATAGAAATTTCAGAATTATTTTTTTCTATTTCTGTGAAGCATGTCACTGGTATTTTGATGAGAATTGCATTTTATCCATAGGCCACTTGAGTAGTATGGACATTTTAACAATATTGATTCTTTCAATCCATGAGCATGGAATATCTTTCCATTTTTGTGTGTTCTGGTGAATTACTTTCACCAATGTCTTATAGTTTTCATTATAGAGATCTTTCTCTGGTTAAGTTTATTCCTAGGTATTTTATTGTATTTGTAATCATTGTAAATGGGATTGTTGGTTTCTTTTTCAGATTGATTAGTGTTGGTATATAGAAATGCTATGATTTTTGTATGTTGTTTGGTAACCTGAAACTTTACTGAATTTGTTTATCAGTTCTAAAGTGTTGTTGTTGCATCTTTAGATTTCTCTAGATATGAGATCATTTCAACTGTAAATAAGGATAATTTGACTTCTTCCAATTTGAATGCTCTTTATTTCTTTCTCTTATCTGATTGCTCTAGCTAGAACTTCCAGTATTAAGTTGAAAGTAGACATCCTTATCTTCTTCCAGATCTTAGAGGAAAAGTTTTCAGTTTTCTTCATTCATGAGGATAGTAGCTGTGGGCCAGTCATATGTGCACATATGGCTTTTATCATGTTGAAGTAAGTTTTTTCTCTAGCCAGTGCTTTATAGACATTTATCATAAAGCAATGTTTAACTTTATCACATGCTTTTTTCAGCATCAATAGTTTTTGTGCTTCATTTGGTATATGATGACGTTGATTTGCATATATTGAACCCTGCATCCCTGGGTTGGATTCCACTTGACCATGATGAATAATACTTGTAATATGTTGTTGAATTTTCTTTGCTAGTGTTTTGTTGAGGAATTTTGCATCCATATTCATTAGAGATTTTTTCCTATAGTTTTTGTTGTTGTTGCTGTTGTGTCTGGTTTTGGTATCAGAGCAATACAGGCCTCGTGGAATAAGGTTGGGATCATTTCTTTCTCCTCAATTTTTTGGCATAGTTTCAGTAGGATTGGTATTAGTTCTCTGAACGGTTGGTAGAATTCAGCAGTGAAACCATCAGGTCCTGGGCTTCTCCTTGATGGAAAACTTTTTATTATTGCTCTATCTTGTTGCTTTTTATTAATTTATTAAGGTTTTGGATTTCTTTCTTGATATTCTTTTTTCATCAGAAGTATTCAATTTTAATATAAACACAAAAACAAATTAATAATTATAGCTCTGTATCTTGGGCAAATATAGATACCATATGTATATTCAAGAAAACAGAATACTTGGATATACACAAACCAGAGAAGAAGTCAGGTAAGCTAATTAAATATCACCCCTCTCAAGTCAGTTGATAGGATTGATATTTTACACAATCTTTTCTTTTTTTTTTTTTACACTTTTATTTTTTATTTAATTTTGTTCCAGTTTTTGGCCGGGTTTGAACTCATCACCTCTGGCATATGGGACCAGCACCCTACTCCTTGAGCCACAGGCACCACCCCTCTTTCTTGACATTCTTTTTTTTTTTTTTTTTTTTCCTTTATTTTTTATTGTTGGGGATTCATTGAGGGTACAATAAACCAGGTTACACTGATTGCATTTTTTAGATAAAGTCCCTCTTACAGTCGTGTCTTGCGCCCAAAAGGTGTGGCACACACCGAAGCCCCACTCCCCTCCCTCCTTCCCTCTCTTTGCTCTTCCTTTCTAATTTCATTTCATTTCTTTCTTTTTTTTTTTTTTTTTAAGCAGGAACTCAACTTTATTGCGTCAAGCAGCTGCTTATATAGAGCGTGGGGAAGGGGCGGGGAAAGAAGGCGGGGATGAGGTGAGTGAATTCTTACAGTTATTTGCTTAATAATGCTGTTTGTCATATTTCCATAATGTGCAATAGACATAATATCTGTGTGACGATCAGTTCTACCACTAACCGGAAAATTTCACCAAAGCAGGGACTATACTTAACTTTTAAGTATAGTCAGAAGCCGGGATGGTACTTAACTAACCACTGGCTACCGAGTCCTTATTGGTGTTCATTAACTATTTTTTCAATGTTGTTAAATGCAGAAGTCCTAGGCATTTGTGGAATAATGTTGATGAAAAAGAAAATAATTCTTACTTATATCTTTTATTCTGGTTATCTAAATTATTGCTTTAATAATTGAATTAATTTGTGCACAATAGATGATTCATTTGATATGCTGAGGCAAGGATAATGACATTTTCGATCAAATATGCTGATATTCACATAATGAAATAAAACAATACTTGTAAATATAATCTAAGAATTAATGTTAAACATTTTAGAAGTTATAAATTAATTTGATTCATCCAGAAAAATGAGCATGTGCATAGCCTCATTAGTATCATTTACTCAGTGATAAAAGTTTACATTCAGGGTTTGCAAAGAACCCTTTTCACTGGCAAAGAATTGCTAGAAAAAGAAATCAGAAATGTTACCTTTTTCTTCTAAAATATACGTCTCTGATGAGTATTAGCTATAACTCTTCCATTATACATTCTTTTAAACAATTTCTCTTGTCAGTTGTTTTTTATTAGAAAATTAAAATGAGAAAATAAGTGAAATCCATTCCATCTTTCCCCATCTAAGGAAGAGAGAAAAGCATCATATGCTTGTATGTTGTCTGTTCATGAAGCAGATATTACCCAGGGGGTCAGCACCTGGTCTCAGGCCACCTGGGAGGGCCTGCGTCTCCTTCTGCCTCACCACCCCAGGGGTGTTGGTACAGCAGGATGTGGGGAGGTGGAGGCTGGAGACGCAAGCGTGGCAGAGAGGGGTGAGTCCAAAGGAAGCCAGAGGGTCCTTGGATGAGGGAGACCATGGCGCAGCCCGCACTGCTGCCAAAGACACCTCTTCTTTCCCCGTATTCCAAAGTAGAGTACCAACCTGCCTGAAGTTGCCCTCCTTAGCACCCACACAGCTTCTGAAGCTGAGAATGACGGTGATACAGGGCTCCCCCATTCAGGGATGAACAGGAACCCCCATTTCCTAAGCCTGAACAATGTCATGTAAGTTTCCTAGGCCTGGACAATTTCATGAAGGGAATGGCTCATTCACCTTGTCCCTAGCGGAAGGCACCATATCCATTCATTTGTTACCAAGTCCTGGCCAAATGTGACTACAAAGGATGCACACGACTATATTTACCCCTAGACAAAAAATCCAGGAGGGGATTGTCTGACTTTGCCTTTCCCTTTCTCCGAAGGTCTGATGCTTTTTCTGTATTCTTTTTTGTGTAATAAATCCTGTCTTACCACTGATCTGTGGTTCATGGGTTCATTCTTTGAATCCCTGAGACCAAGAACATACTGAAGAAAGGCGTTTTGGAAATAGATGTATGTTGAAGATAATATATTTACCAATGCACAGCCTGGGAACGGCTGGAGTGATGAAGTCCGTTGTATTCAAAGAAATACATTTCATCTAAAAAAGGTATAGTTAATTCTTATATGAAACAAGATCAGTTTGCTTTTGATTCTGCAAATCTTGGACGCTGAGACTAAAGAGCTTTGTGTGTGTGTGGGGACATCAACACATCTATTGTCAAGGGACATATTCCTTCGAGTTGAGTAAGTTCACGTTTCCAAGTTCCACAAGGTACGCATTACTCTAGATCAGCATCGCCCAATGCGGCCTGCTGTGAGGGTGGCCGTTCCGCGTCTGAACTGTGTGTTACAGAGGTCCATAGCTGCATGCAACTACTGGGCATTTCACATGGTGCTAGTGTGACCATAGAGATGAAGTTCAACTTTATTTTGTACTAATTTAAATTTAAATAGCCATGTGTGATTAGTGGGTACCATTCTGGGCAGCACAGGTCTAGACAGCCTATTGTTAAGGAAAATGCCTAGTGCATGAAAGTTGGTCTATGCTATGAATCCACTAGAGGGTAGTAATAGCAAAAAACAGGTGTCTATATTTGCACAAGCAGATAATTTATTCAAGTATTACTCACAGGATTAGTAAAGGATGGGAAAAAGTAAAAAAATGCCATGAAGTGGTTGAATGGGACTTCTTAACGCTTAACTAAAACAAAGGACGATTGAAACAAGTGTGAGAAATGTCAAAATGGGCCTAACATTTCCATTTGCTTTAAAGTGATTTAAGACCCTTGTGCATGAAAAGCTGCTGGTTATCATTTGCGGGGACATGGTGAGGCTGTGGAGTGTCAGCTTGAAAGAATCATCTTTGTGATTCCAAACTTGTAACATGTCTCCTATTCATTTGTCAGGTGTGAGCTGTGATCATGCACAGTAACTAATGAAAGTGAAGTGCTTTTTGTCTTTTTTTTTAATTCTTTTTTAAATCATAACTTTGGACATTGATGCATTTATGGGGTTCAGGGTACTGCTTCAATATACAATGTGAAATGCTTACATTGAACTAAGTAACACATCCATCACAATTATACTCATTTTTTAATAGTTTTGAAATGTACCATTGCATCATGCACATTAGGTGAGGTCCCCCCAAATACCCTCCCTCTTCCCATATCCCCCCTCCCCTCCCCTCTCTCTCCTCTTCCCTTCTACTTTCTGGACTATAGTTATGTTTTGCCATTCTTATGAGCGTGTAGGTGGTTCTATATTGATTTCATAGTAGTATTGAGGACACTGGATACTTTCCCCCCCATTCCTGAGATACTTTACTAAGAAGAATAAGGTCCAGCTCCATCTAGGTAAACATAAAAGATGTGAAGTCTCCCTCTTTTTTGTGGCTGCACAGTATTCCATGGTGTACATATACCACAATTTGTTAATCCATTCATGCGTCGATGGGTCCTTGGGCTGTTTCCATGTCTTGGCTATTATGAATTGGGCTGCAATAAACATTCTGGTGCAAATGTCTTGGTTGTGAAATAATTTTTGATCATCTGGGTATATAACTAGTAGAGGAATTGCAGGATTGAATGGTAGGTCTAT
>CAUYPK010022925.1:0-40494 GCA_963574355.1 Loris lydekkerianus
GGGATTACAGGAATGAGAGAACAGCATCCCTCACCTATCCCCCTACCCCGCAACTACCCTGCACATAACCTTTTCCTTTAAGAATTAAAAAAAAACTTTGTATTTACTATTTATTTTTGTTGAGACAGGGGTTTTGCTATAAATTAGTTTTTGCCCAAGTTTTGTGTAATCTATTTTTCAATGTAATATACTTAAGGTGACAACTTGATACTCGTTATAAAAAAAAAAAAAAAAAAAAAAAAAAAAAAGAGAGAGAGAGAGAAAGAGAAAGAAAGAAAGAAAAGGAATGCTGGGGATGGAAGGACCTGAACAAGAGGCAGAAAATAGGACAGAATAAACCTTCCCACAAGCTCCCATGGAAGGATTAGGTAGAATCCACAGACTGGACACAGTGGTTCATACCTATAATTAATTAAGCCCAGCATTTTGGAGGCTGAGGCAGAAGGATCACTTGAGGCCAGGAGTTTGAGACCAGCCTGGGCAACATAGGGAGACCCCGTCGCTTAAAAAAAAATTAGGGCAGCACCTATGGCTCATTGAGTAGGTCGCCAGCCCCACATACTGAGGGTGGTGGGTTCAAACCCAGCCCCAGCCAAACAGCAACAAAAAAATAGCTGGGCGTTCTGGCAGGTGCCTGTAGTCCCAGCTACTTGGGAGGCTGAGGCAAGAGAATCACCTAAACCCAGGAGTTGGAGGTTGCTGTGAGCTGTGATGTCATACCACTCTACCGAGGGTGATAAAGTGAGACTCTGTCTCTAAAAAAAAAAAAAATTAGCTGGTGTGGTACTGCAGGCCTATAGTCTCAGTTATCTGGGAGGCTGAGGCAGGAAGATCACTTAAGCCCAGAAATTCAAAGGCTATGTGAGCTATAATGATGCCACTGCACTCCAGATGGGAGAGCAAGGTCTTGTCTCAAAAAAAAAAAAAAAAAGGCTTAGCACCTGTAGCTCAGTAGTTAGGGCCCTGGCCACATACACTGGGGCTGGCAGGTTCAAACCTGGCCAGGGCCTGCTAAACAACGACAACAACAACAAAAACAAATCGCAGGTGTTGTGGCGGGCACCTGTAGTCCCAGCTACTTGGGAGGCTGAGGCAAGAGAATTGTTTAAACCTAAGAGTTTGAGGTTGCTGTGAGCTGTGACATCACAGCACTCTACCAAGGGCAACAAAGTGAGACTCTGTTTCCAAAAAAACAAAAAAAGGCTCTGCACCTGTGGCTCAAGCCGCTAAGGCACCAGTTACATACACCTGAGCTGGCAGGTTCAAATCCAGCCTGGGTCTGCCAAACAACAATGATGGCTCCAACCAAAAAATTAGCTGGGCGTTGTGGCAGGCACCTGTAGTCTCAGCAACTTGGGAAGCGGAAGCAGTAGAATCGCTTGAGCCCAGGAGTTGGAGGGTGCTGTGAGTTGTGATGACACGGCACTCTAACCAGGGTGACAGCTTGAGGCTCTGTCTCAAAAAAAAAAAACAAAAACAAGGTATCCCCATCAGTCAAAGGTGGATTGAATAAGGGCATATAGGAAATATGTTCAAAACAGTTCCACGCAGGTGATAAAAACCAGAAATTGGAAGCCAAGGCGAGTGGATTGCCTGAGCTCACATGCTTGAGACCAGCCTGAGCCAGAGCGAGATCCTACCTCTAAAAATAGCTGGGCATTGTGGTAGGCGCCTGTAGTCCCAGCTACTTGGGAGGCTGAAGCAAGAGAATCGCTTAAGCCTAAGAGTTTGAGGTTGGTGTGAGCTGTGACGTTATAGCACTCTACAGAGGGTGACATAGTGAGACTCTGTCATAAATAAATAAATAGAAAAAAATTAAAATTATCCCAGCATGGTGGTGCAAACCTGTAGCCCCAGCTACTGAGGAGGCTGAAGCAGGAAGATCACTTGAGACCAGGAGTGAGATGTTGCAGTGAGCTATGATAATGCCACTGCACTCTACCTGGGGTGACAGTGTGAGACTATTCTCAAAAAAACAAACAAACAAAAAATCTTAGCCTGAGTGCTGTGCACAAAAAAGCAGGTGGATGTGGTTCCTAGGCTGTGGTTTGCCTACCTTGTTCCCATTAGCTTCATGCTCACCCTCCTGCACATCTGTGGGCCTGGCACCTGCTTGGCTATGCACACAGTGTTGCTGCATTGAAGAACAATGTGTGCACCAATAGTGGCAATAGCATGCTGGCTTTGCAGCAGGCGGGATCAGCAAGCAAACCTTGTCATCTTTGCTTTCTTCCTGAGCAACCTTGGGAAAGCTTCTTAACCTTTCTGGGCCTTGGGTTTTCAGCTGTAAATGATTCTGATACCAGTATTGCTGGTTGATTTTGAAGACTGTAAACCGTAGCTGACACTGTACAGGTCATGCCTGAGGGCCTCAGGTCTTCTTACTGTCTCTAGTTCCCTGCCCCTACTCCACTATACCTGGGAACTGTCTCTAAAAAAGAGAAAAGCAGGAGCCTTTCAGCACCAGCTCAGGGTCCCTCAGACTCACTTCCCCAACCCACCTGGCTGGCACCAGGGCCTGTCCAGTAGCCAAGTCCTGGCCTAAATATACTCCAACCTCAGAGACATTCCATGCCCCACACTAAGTTCCACCTTCCTGCTCTATCGTGGTGCCAGCAAAAAAGAAAATTTCACCAGGAATTAGGGGAGTGGACCAGGAGAAGGAAGAGGAGGGATAGGCCAGTGTGACCATTCTGAGATTTGGCCTCAAATGTCCTGGCCAGCATGGGATGCTGTGAAGGATGAGGATGAAGAGTCCCTCTGGCCCACCTTGCACCCTGTTTCTCTACTCTGCTTGGCAGCTCTGTAAGTCACTATTCCAGCAGCTAGTGGCCCAGCACCAAGGTTGGAAGAGGTGTGAAGGCAGGCGGAAAGCAGAGGAGACTGATTTGAGTCTCTTGTTTCTCCTTTGTGCCCATAGGGGGCAGTAGGTCTTGGAGCACATACCCTGGCACCTGCCCAGGAAATCTAGAGGCAAAGTTAGGGCTCCCCATGCCCTTTGGCTCCTGGGCTGCCACCACCACAAACAGCCACCACCCACCCTTCAGTACCAGGAAGTTTATAAAAAGCAGCCTGACTCCACCCACCTGGGGCTGCCACCCAGCAAACCCATCTACCAGGAAACCTGGCACTCGTCTTTTGGAGGATGTATAGGGAAGAGACATGGCCTGGACTCATGGACTTGCTGACCCCTCTCCAAGAAGATTGACCAGGACCTGACAATCACCTCCACCACAAGGACTCCAGCCAGGCTCAAGTCTGGAAAACACATGCACAGAGTCACTTTTCTGGTTGGAGCCCAACTGAAGTGGCAGGGCAGTTGAAGGCAAGCCTGCCTCCACCTACACCTCAACATTCAGCAATATCCAGAGACATCTTTGATTGTCACAGCTGAGGATGGAGTTGCTACTGGCAGCCAGTAGGCTGAGGCCAGGGATGCTGTCCAGCATTCTAAGATGCCCAAGACAGCCCCCATCTCAAAGAACAATGTGGTTCTACTTGTCACTAGTTGAGAAAGTCTGGCATATGCCTAAGTTCAAATCCTGCCCCTGCCACTTTTTTAGCTGTAGAGAATATAGTAGACAAGTTATTGAATCTAACTGTGCCTCAGTTTCCTCAACATGAAATGAAGATAAGAAACCCATCATAAATTCTTGCTGTGAGGACTCCATTGGTTTGTGTGAGGTGCTTAAACCAGTAAGGAGCAGCAGTGATTAATAACATACTGGCAGCACCTGTGGCTCAAGGGGGTAGGGCGCCAGCCCCATATGCTGGAGGTGGCGGGTTCAAACCTAGCCCCAGCCAAAAACTGCAAAAAAAAAAAAAAAAATTATAACATACTTAATTAATATTATTGTATAGGAGAGCCAGAAAGTACCTCCAAACTCCCCTCCCCCCTAGGTATTATGTGGGCTCTTTGAATGGATCAGTTATGGAAGCCAAACTGACAGCAGGCAGACTACCAAAATAAAAGGGGAGGGTAGAGTAGTTCATGCCTATAATCCCAACATTTGGGGAGGCCGAGGTAGGAGGATCACTTGAGGTTAGGAGTTTGAAACCAATCTGGGCAACATAGCAATGCCTTGTCTCTACAAAAAAATATGAAAAAATAGCTGAGCATGGTGGTGTGCACCAGTAGTCCCAGCTGCTCACGAAGTTGAGGTGGGACAATTGCTTGAGTCCAGGAGTTTAAGGCTGCAGTGAGCTCTGATGACACCACCACACTCCAGCCCAGGCAACAGAGGGAGACCCTGTGTCTCAAGGAAAATAAAAAAGAGATACAAATTGTATTAGGGCACATGGGAATCTTCACAAGAGTGTGAAATCTGAAGAAGTGGCCAAAGCATACTTTTTACACAAAGAGCAATAAATCTGAGAAGAAATGACAAGAAAATCTAACTGGTGGTGCCCAAAACTCAGTGGGTAGGGTGTCGGCCACGTACACCAAGGCTGGCGAGTTCGAACCCAGCCTGGGCCTGCTAAACAACAATGACAACTGCAAACAGTGACAATGGCAACAACAACAAAAATAGCCAGGCATGGTGGCAGGTGCCTGTAGTCCCAGCTACTTGGGAGGCTGAGGCAAGAGAATCACTTCAGCCCAAGAGTTTGAGGTTGCTGTGAGCTGTGACGCCACAGCACTCTACCAAGGGTGACAGCTTGAGACTCTGTCTCAAAAAAAAAAAAAAAGAAAAAGAAAAAGAAATGAAAATCTAACTGGCTAGGTGTGGTGGCTTACACCTGTAATCCTAGTACTCTGGGAAGCTGAGGCAGGTGAACTGCCTGAGCTCAGGAGTTTGAGACCACCCATCTCTGCTAAAAATAGAAAAACTAACTGGGTGTTGTGGTAGATGCCTATAGTCCCAGCTACTTGAGAGGTTGGAACAAGAAGGATTGCTTATGTACACAGCTATGATTTAACAATTAAAAAAAAAAAAAAAAGTTAAAAAAAAAAAAAAGAAGGATGGCTTGAACCCAGGAGTTTGCGGTTGCTGTGAGCTATGACTCCAGGCACGCCTCAGGGTGACACCATGAGACTCTGTCTGGAAAAAAAAAGAATGAAAAGAAAAGAAAAAGAAAAATCTAACCATGGGCAGTATATTTTCAAGAGAGTCACTACGAGAGATATGGAAAGGTATAAAGTATCAGAAGACAAGAGTTACTTTGGTAAGAATATTTACTCAGATCCATTGCCACCCTCAAATTCCTAGTCCCTGGGGATAAGGGCTATTTTCTTACCCTGCTAGGAGGAAGGTATCCCTCCCTGAGGAATCTTTATGGCCTGCTGCATGCAGGAAAAGGTAGGTCAACTTGCCATTCGTTCATTCAGAGTCTCACTCTGCTGCCCTGATTTGAGTGCCATGGTATCATAACAGCTAACTACAGCCTCAAACTCCTGGGCTCAAGCGATCCTCCTGCCTCAGCCTCCTGAGTAGCTGGGACTACAGGTGCATGCCTCCATGCCAGGCTAATTTTTTCTAATTTTTAGTAGAGACAAAGTCTCTCTCTTTTTTTTTTGAGACAGTCTCACTTTGTTGCCCTCATAGAGTGCCGTAGCGTCACAGCTCACAGCAACCTCCAGCTCTTGGACCTAGGAGATTCTCTTGTCTCAGCCTCCTGAGTAGCTGGGACTACAGGAGCCCACCACAACGCCTGGCTATATTTTTTGTTGTAATTTAGCTGGGGCCGAGTTCAAACCCGCCACCCTCTGTATATAGGGCCAGCGCCCCACTCGCTGAGCCACAGGCACTGCTCCTAAAGTCTCATTCTTGCTCAGGCTGCTCTTGAACTCTTGGCCTCCCAAAGAGCTGGAATTACAAGCATGAGCCACTGCATCAGGCCATTACTGACATTCTTAAGACCTTGGGCTCCAAGTCCCACAGAACTAAGTTAAAATGTGACACTCATCAGCTAAACCTGGGCAAGTGGTGCCCTGGGTTGTTGGCTTCTCTGTGTACTCAGCACAGATGACGTGGTGACTGTCTCAGGGACCCTGGAGGAAACAGATGGGCCACTAAGCTTGAAGACATTAGAATTTCTGAAAAAAGGAAAGAAGAAATGTAAGGGTCTGAACTTAGAAGTGCTCCAACTTTGATGGACAGAAGACCGGGTGTGCCACGCTAATGGGACAGAATGAATTCAGGTGGAATAGGGGTTAAAGGAGAAAGTTCTAGGGAGGAGGTAGGGTTCTTGCTGGCCTGGATCACTAAGCAGGAGGGGTATGGACCCGGACCACGTGGGTGCCTGGAGGGATCTGACAGAGGCCTGGCCAACTGGGGTGTGGCCAGCAGGGAATGCAGCAGGGACACTCATTCCAGCTGAGGAATGTCCCCAGCTCTGAAGAATTTACCGGCTGGCTCAGCACTCATAGCTCAATGAGTAAGGTGCTGGTCACATACCCCAAGGCTGGCGAGTTCGAGCCTGACCCAGACCTGCTAAACAACAATGACAACTGCAATCAAAAAATAGCTGGGAGCTGAAGTGAATGCCTGCAGTCCCAGCTACTTGGGAGGCTGAGACAAGAGAATCACTTAAGCCCAAGAGTTCAAAGATGCTGTGAGCTGTGACGCCACAGCACTCTACCAAGGGTGACATCTCAAAAATAAATAAATATATATATATATATATATATATAAACAAATAAGGAATTTACAGGCCAGCCATAAGTGGGCAGTTGCCAAGAACAAGGAGCTGGCACACCAGGGTATCTGGGAAAATGTGAGGGAACCTCAGTCTGTGAGAAGTAGCCTGAGGGTGGGGCAGAGGTTATCCCAGGATTTCCATGTGACCTGTGCCTAGCCATGGGGGACCTGTTGGGACTGGACAAGGCAGCTCTGGGTGTGGAGAAAGCTAAGCCTGACAACCTAGTCCAACCAGAAACCCAGGTCCATGCTTGGGATGTGAGGCCATAGGGGTGGATTCTAGCTCCAGCCTCCCCAGACTGCAGAGACGGGGCTGGCTGTGTCACCACACCACTCGTGGCAGAGGTTGGGCAATGCGTATGACTCCCCTGCTTCTCCACCCCAGGGATGTCCAGGGAATCAGCAGAAAGAGGGACAACCTGGGGAGAACAGAAGGCAAGGGAAACAATGCCACCACCCAGGCTGTAGGCAAAGATGCAGAAGTGCCCACGGAGCACTCAGAGAACCAAGGTCTCCCCTGCATAGTCCCCCATAGGGTCCTCAGCACAGCAGCGGCAGCCAGTAGAGAAAGGTTAAGATTCCCAGACTGGCTGGGCAGTGACTCAGGCCCTAATTCCCAAATACTTCAAAAGCTGATGTGGGAGGATTATTTGAGGCTTGGAGTTTGAAACCAACATGGGCAACATAGTGGGACCCAGTCTCTAAAACACAAAAAAGAAAAATTAAAAAACTAGCCAGGTGTGTTGGCACATGCCTGTATTCCCAGCAGACTCAGGAAACTGAGGATCACTTCAGCCCCCTGCAGTAAGCTATGATTGTATCACCGTACTCCAACCTAAGTGACAGAGCAAGACCCTGCCTCTTAAAGAAGCAGAACAAAACAACCCCCAGACTGAAAAGAAGCCTTTGGGGGTGGTGCCTGTGGCACAGTGGGTAGGGTGCCGGCCCCATATACTGAGGGTGGTGGGTTCAAACCTGGCCCCGGCCAAACTGTAACAAAAAAATAGCCGGGTATTATGGCAGGCACCTGTAGTCCCAGCTATTCGGGAGGCTGAGGCAAGAGAATCGCCTAAGCCCAGGAGTTGGAGGTTGCTGTGAGCTGTGACGCTACAGCACTCTACCGAGGATGATAGAGTGAGACTCTGTCTCAAAAAAAAAAAAAAAAAAGCCTTTGGTAGCACCAGGGCATGCTCCCTCTCTTAACCTCAGTTTCTCCCTCTCAAACTGGCTTCACATCCACCCCTTTCAGAAGGGAATCAACACAACATTGCTTTGAAAATTCCTGTGGCTGTTTGTAATAAGGCAGTATCTGCGGGGATTCAGAGCGTACCCAGAGAATATGTGAAAGGCAGCCCAGCAGGCTTCAGTTGTCTCTCCCAAGGTGCAGCCTAGGCGGAAAGGGGTCCCAAGAGCCCCACCTCCATCCCACCCTGGGTCTGAGAGCTGCAGCAAGTAGAGCCCTGGCAGTGAGTAACTGCAGGCAAGTTCAGGCCTTCCTGGTGGTGAGAAGCCAAAGCGAGTTTCACTGGGACAGGAGCGGTGCTCAGGTGGAGGCCGATCGGCGGCGATGGGCTGGCCTGGGGCCCAGGGTACAGAGCAGATCAAGTCTCAGCTGCAGGGCCAAGGTCTCTCCAGTTTCCAACACGCCCCAGACTGGGCGGCTTCCTGTTAGGCCATCTCTGCCCTTGGGTCTAAAGGGCGAAGCAATGAGCCATCTCATTTCCTGTGCACTCAGCCAGGGCCAGTCTGCATCTAGACTACAACCAAGGGAGGGAAGAGAGGGGGCTGGCAGCAGCCTTTCCAGTCTAGCAATCTGGCTTTCCTCAGTAAATGATGATTACAAAATAACTAACTAAATAAGTAAATAAACCAAAAAAGCTCATCCTCATCAAGCCCCTGGGCTGACTATGCACAAATTAGTCCCTGGGGAAGGGGGAGAGAAGAAGCTACAAATACACCCAGCAAATGGGTCTAAGAAGGAATGTCATGGGTGATCAGTTGCCAATGTAAGGAGAAAAAGAAAATAGGTAGCTCAGAGGTGGCAGGGAGACCTGAGAGGGCAGCTGTCACCTCCCTCAGCTCTCTTTCCTTACCTGAAAACCAGAGATTGAAGCACAGCTTAAGCATAAGTCCATTGGCCAGTACAAAGATCACTATACCCTTCCCTCTCACCTTCAAAAAAAAAAAAAAAAAACTCCAAGAGAAGAAAAAGGAGGGGGGGCTTTGATTAACTAGAATAACAACTCTGGACATGTTACTGAATCACTCTATGCCTTAGTTTCCTCATCTGTAAAATGGAACTAACAAAAGTGCCTACTTTTATTCTGACCCAGGCATGTGGTAAGTAAGAGGCTTCCAGCAAACATTAATACATGTCTCCTCTGACCTGTCTGTAGCTAACTAGAAGCCCCCAGGGAGGATGCTGAGTCTCCAGGAGCCTTTCCAGACTCACAGAATCTTCTGAGGGCACTTCTCAGGCTATCTTTGTAAACAGAGGGGACTTTGACTGAAGCCTCTATTAACACAACAGTTAATTCTCCTAAATGACTTCTTCCCAGGGCTCCAAGCAGGAGCAGTTTCCAAAGCTCCTGGTTTACTCTTGCTTCTTAGGGAACTGCTAGACCACTTTGTGGTCTTGGGAGAACTCCTCAAGCTGAGGGAAACTGAGGGGCCAGACTGCTCAGGAAAGTGGGTCAGGCAGTGCGGCTCCTGGCTAACCCCATTAAGGCAGCCAGAATGATTTCCAAACACAGCTCTCTATCCCTTGGATTTACCTGGGATCCCCACCTCGTCCCAGTTCATCCCCACCCCCACCCAAGATCCTGGTGTAACCTGTCATGGGTGCAGCCTGGGACTAGTCAGAGCTCAGTGCAGAGGCTTTTCCCAGGCTAGCTCAGCTTTTCCCTAGCTGTATAACCCCCAGCAATAGAGGAGAAAGCCCCGTGACTCCAAAGTGTAGGAAAGGTCTGCTTTCACCTCCCATTTCCTAATCACTTTCACAAACGCTGCAATTAGCACAACAGCTATTTCTCCCAGCAGGACTCCCTCTTCCCCAACAAGAAAGGGCCTGGGGTGCTCCCTGCAGAGGTGGCCCCAGGGAAGGGTTAACAGGAAGCGTCTGGCGTCTAGAAGCCACAAAAGCCCCATTGTTCTACAGCCAGCCCCTTCCCCTGCGTCCAGGAAGACCCTCTGGGGAGCCCCTTCAAAGAAGCCGTGCAGTCTCTGCAGGCTGAAGGCCAGCCCTTCTGGAGAGCGAGCTCAGGAAAAGGAAACCCGCCGGTCTCCGTCTGGAGAACTCACAGCTGTCACTTCAGCGTCTCTGGGGGTTTCTGAGGAAGTGGGGCTCCACCTTGCCTACCTTTAGGGGGTGGGGCAGCCCTCCCTAAAGCCCCTATCTGGAAGCTAGAAGTCTCTGATCTCAGATTGTAGGTACAACTTGAGCCCCTGCCTCTCTTCCCCAGCTCCCCTACCTGAGCCCCCACCTTAAACTGAATCAGAGTTTCACACCCCACCCCTCCTCCATCTCATTTCTGATCTGTCCTCCAGGTCCTAACTGCCAGCTTTTTCTGATTAGCAGACTGGGGTGGGGTAGCCTAGATAGGGGGGTGCAAAGGGGAGAACTGTTAGCAATTCCCTGGGAGCTCCAGGGGGCGTGCAGGGCTACAGCGAACAGCTGGCAACCAGATGTGGGTGGACAGGCAGAAAAGGAAATTAACTGGTGCCAGTTGGGTGGACAGACGGCTGGGAAAGGAAGACCCCAGGAGGCCACCAAGCTGTCTTGGTGCGGGCTGGCTACGGTGGTGCGGGAGCCTGAATGTTGAAATTATTTCTTAACTGAGACTCAACAATGTACTGGGGGGGGGGGGGGGATGATCTACGGCCAATGAGCCAGGAGGCTGGAAGACTGGGCCGGGAACAATCAGGCTGGGGCCCAGAGGATTTCTGCTGAGAAAGGGGTTCCCCAAAATGGTCAGGCAGGGACCAGGGAGGCTCGTCTTTCCTGGACACCAATTCGAGGAAACCCAGCTTCTTTTAATACAGAGGTGGGCAATACAATCTTCTAGGCTGAGGCTTAGGAAATCTACAAAAGGTTAGGAGTTAGCCCTAATTAGGTTTAGGGCTGCCCTAGACTTGGGTGAGGAAGATCTGGGCTCCCCAAAACACAGGTGTGTGGGTCTGAGCTCCACCAGACACTGGTGTGAGGGTTCTAGGCTCCCTGAACACAGGTGAGAGGATTCAGCACCTGCTAGGCCAAAGCCCGCAGCGTGAACCTCAAACTGTAGCAAGCCCCATTTCTCTTCCGCCTTTGCGGCCATCTACCTGATTTGGAGCCGAAACCCCGCGGGCTGCGCAGAGGCCCCGACCTCCCAGCCCCTGGGTCCCAAGGCCCCCGGCGCAGCGTTCGCCCCCGCATTCCCCGCACTGCCCCTAAGCCCCGCCCTCGCGTCCGGCCTTGCGCTTGGGGTGTGAGTGGAATCCGGAAGGAACCCTTTTGGGGGCGAGGGGCGTGGCCCCGGCCAGAACTGCTCCGCGAGTTCTTGGAAGTCTGGTAGTAGCGCTCCGGCGGGGCCCGGAGAAGAGGGCGAGGCGGGACTAATTTGCATATATCGCCCCTTGGCTGTGAGCGACGTTAGATTGCTCTGCCCCTCGCTTGTTGACTAGTTACCTACCTCTAGCGCCCGGCCTCAGGCTCAAATTTCCGCGCGATGATTAAGTCCCTATCCTGCCTGCCTTGCAAGTGGGCCATGGCGTGGCCTGTGTCGTGCCCTCCCTCGGGCGGCTGGACCTAGCCCAGAGCCCCGGAACCGGGTAAACCGGTCCCCGTGCCGCTTCTGGGCTGGTCCGGACCTGCGGCCTGGCCTTTCCCAAATCCACATAGGAAGGAAGCTGAACGGGGGCTTCCTTCCCTTGCGTTGCACAAGTCCGGGATGGGGGGCGAAGGGGGGGAATGGGACGTCAGGATGAGAGACACGACTAAAGCTGCCCCTTACTTATTCTCTTGCAGGGCAATCCTCTCAAGACCTTAGTTTCCCCATCTGTAAAAAGTAGAAGTTAAAAGGACAGAACCTAAAGGAAGATTGCAAATGTATCATTCGTTCACAAAAACTACTTAAGTTAAGCGCTACACACAGTCCCTTCCCTCCTCATGGTGGAGACTGCAGTCTAGAAGAGGAGACAGACCCAGAAACAAAAGTAAAATCTCAGCTGTGATAAATCTTACCAAAATGAAAAAAATGTTTTAAAGTAGCTCTTCATCTGAATATCAATAAATATAGGGGTCTTGGGCCAAAATGGGGAGCAGACAGAGGACACTTCCCTGAGGATTTGCCCCTAGAGCTGAACTAGGGCCTTTAGTTAGGCGAACAAGACAGTAGAAAAGATTAGGCCATGTGACTAGGATGAGTGTAGAAGTATGAGGAACAAAAAACAGGTCAGTGTGGCCAGAGTGTGATGCAAGATTGGGCCAGAGATGGGCTGGGTCCACATCAAGCAGGATCTTGCAGACAAGGGTAGTTTTGTCCCTCTTCCAGAAGCGGAATTACCCAGACTCTGGGATAGGGTGGCAAAATGATTCAATGTTATTTAAATAGCAGGGAATGAACCCCTCAGAGTTTTTCTCTCTTTTCAGCTTGCATCCTTCTCAGCCCAAGGATACTTTCTTTTCCTTGGTAACAATGTGTTTTGACTTTGACTAATCTCTCTTTATAACCCATTGGTTACTGTTTCAGCAGGATCTTATGACATTGTTTTGGTTTCACTGTAACTTTTTCAAACAGTTACCTTCTAAGTATGTTGAGTGATTAACAAGTGGGTTAAGTCAGAGAAAAACATTGGATAAATAGTAGCACTGTTAGCTGGGTGAGGTAGCATGCTCCTGTAGTCCCAGCTACTGGGGACGCTATGATGGGAGGATCTCTTGAGCTCAGGAGTTTGAGGCTGCAGTGAGCTATGGTGACACACCTGTGAATAGCTACTGAACTCTAGCCTAGGCAACATATTGAGATCCAGTCTCTAAAAAAATAATAATAGTGTGGTTGCTATGAAGATATTGCAAATATCCTAACCCTTAACCATGTGAGGTTTGGGAAATTCTATTTAAGCACCACAGAAAAGGCACCTATTAAATGAGATGATATATATTAAACACTTAGCACCTATTTGCCTAAGACAACCTCATTCATTCATTCAGGCCTGGACTGGGCATTGGTAGAATTGACATTTGAGTTGTGGTGCAGATGCTAAATAAAACATGATTTTAGGCAGTGATTAGTGTATTATGTTATATTGGGCAGCCAAAGAAAGATTTCTCAAAGGAGGTGACAAACATTTCAGTAGCAACCTGAAGAAAGTGAGGATGGACTCGAGGACCACTAGGAGAACAGCATTGCAGGCAGAAGAAATAGTAAATTCAAAGGCCCCACAGCTGCAATACACTTGGCCTATTCTCAAAGCAGAAAGGAGGTCAGTGAATTTTATAATGTCAATGTGGCTATTGTACAGAATAGATTTTGAAGAAAAAAGCAGGGTGGAGGTCACCACCTTAATAAAAGGTGCAAGTTGATGGCCACTCACATCAGGGTAGGAGCTGAGCCATGAAGGTATGGAAAGGCTTACAGCAGGGTGAGAGGCTGAGTTGACAGTGCCTGCTGCTGGAAAGAGTATTAGGAAGGGAGAAATAGTGAGTCAAGGAGATCCTTCAATTGGAAAAATGCCATTGCCATTGGTCCAGAGAAAATAGGGTAGTAGAAAAGAGCAAGAATCCTCTTTGAGTTCTGGACATTTGGATGGAACACCTTCGATCCCCTCAAGGAGACATCAGGAAAGAGAGGCTTGCCAGGCAAGTCTGGAGGAGGAGGTTCAGGATAGAGAGCTAAATTTGGGGTCTATAAAGAAGTGGTATTTGTTTGTTTATTTATTTGTTTGAGGGGAGAAGTCTCACTCCATCACCCAGGCTGGATTGCAGTAATGGGATCTTAGCCCATTACCACCTCAAACTCCTAAGCTCAAGTGATCTTCTTGCATCAGCTCCTGAGTAGCTGGGACTATAGATGTGTGCTACTATATCCAGCTAATTTTTCTTATTTTTGTATAGAAATGGGGTCTTTGTCACCCTGGGTAGAGTGCTGTGGCACCATAGCAACCTCAAACTCTTGGGCTTAAGAGATTTTCTTGCCTCAACCTCCCAAATAGTTGAGACTACATGCACCTGACACAACCCAGCTATTTTTAGAGATGATTTCTCGCTGTGGCTCAGGCTAGTCTTGACTTTTTGAGCTCAGGCAATCCACTCACCTTGGCCTCACAGAGTGCTAGGATTACAGGTGTGAGCCACCATGCCTAGCCTTTAGAGATAGGATTTTACTATGTTGCCTAGCCTGATGTCTGAAACCCTGGCCTCAAATGATCCCCTTGGCCTCCAAGTATTGGGATTACAGGCATGAATGAGCCACCATGTCTGGCCTATACTTGTATTTCTATATTTGCTTTTAAATGTCCAGTGCTGTTATCCTAAGCCCTAACATTTTCTTTGTTTCAGGCACTATGCTAAGCACTGAACATGCATGATACCGTGTGTGTTAATTTCTTAATTTCTGCAAGGAGGCATGGACTTATCCCCAATTTCTGCAAGAAGGCAGGGACTTATATTATCCTCAATTTACTGCCAGAGAAACTGAGGCCCAGAGGTGAAGTGATTTGCTCAGGGCTGTACAGCAAGCCTGTAGAGCTGGCCATTTGGCTGTCACTCACACATGGTTCTAGGTTCCCTGTATTGCCTGTGTGTGTAGATCCATCTAGCTCAGGCCTGATATTCTCTAGGGAGAAGCCAAGGATAGTCCACATTGAGCTGGCTGGTTGGGCATGTAGGCCATTTGCAATTTGTGCCAATTTCATACAGTGCTGCAGCAAACACCCTTCTGTAGCCTCTTGTTGCAGGCCTGGGGTTCCCTGGGGAATCTCCTGGTTGCAGGGTAAATGACCGTTTTATTTTCACAGCTATTGTCCAATCAATTACTCCAGTCCTCACCAATGGGGAGTGTCTGTGACAAGTTTTCAATTTTGCCTATTGTAGTGGGTCAAGTGGAGTCTTGGAGATGGATATCTCTCTCTCTCTTTTTCTTTCTTTTTTTTTTTTGAGACAAAGGCTCAAGCCTTCACTCTGGGTAGAGTGCTGTAGCATCACAGCTCACAGCAACTTCTGGGCTCAAGTGATTCTCCTGCCTCAGCCTCCCAAGTACCTGGGACTACAGGTGCCTGCCACAACGCCCAGCTATTTTTTGGTTGCAGCCATCATTGTTGTTTGGCGGGCCCAGGCTGGATTCGAACCCTCCAGCTCAGGTGTATGTGGCTGGCACCTTAGCCGCTTGAGCCACAGGCACCGAGGGTAGGGGAATTATTCCAGCCAGGTCTTCCAACCCATCACCTCTAGCCCCCAGCCCAAGTGATCGCCAGCGGAAACCCCTAAGCGGCCCAGCAGGGGGCAAGGGTCGGCCAAGTGGCTTCCCGCGGAAGGAAGGGCATGGCGGTTCCTGCGACAGGATGCGAAGCGGCCATGTTCCTAGCCGCCGGGGACTTCCCGGGCCGGGCCGGGCCAGGCTTGCGGGGGGTGGGTGGGGAGGGGGGTTTGCTTCGATGCCGGTGCCTTGAGCTACCGTCTAGGGTGTGGGGCTCCAGTGCCTCCACGTCCCCTTGGGTACTTTAGGGTTGGGACTCAGAGTGGGTGGTGCTATAAGTCCTCTACGTTTCCCTGGAAGGAATCAGGCAGCATAAGAGACGAGCTTGGCTAGATATCCGGAGGAGGGGGCCCTAGGGTTGCGCCCCCCTTCACAATCTACTAGGGAGGGTAGCTGCAGCAGGAGGGAAGCCAGAGGTCCAAGATGGCTTCAGACGACGTTCAGGAGCCGATCTGCCCCTCCACCGCACCCTCCTTCTATCCCCACCCCAGGCCTCAGGGGGTCACGGGAAGCCAGGGCCGGTGAAGCAGTCGTCTGAGGGGAGGCGAGGCAGGCGAGCCCTTTAACTGGGACTCCCGCCGCCTCCTTTCCCCGCACCTGCCGCTCCTTTGACCTCTAAACGGCCTTCCCCTTACCCTGAGGCCACACCAGCAGCACCTCTCCTAAAACAAAGCAGGGGAAACCTGAAGGGTTTTTTGCTCTGTGGGTGGCTTAATTTGGGGTGGGGCGTGACTCAAGCAAATAACTGGGGCTCTCACTGGCATTCTTTTTTTATTTATTTTTGTAGTTTTTTTGACCAAAGGTGGGTCCCTTTGGTATATGGGACCAGCGCCCTACTCCCTGAGCCACAGGCGCCACCCTCCTCGATATTTCTAAACCTAACCCTTAGTGGGAAAGCTATTTAAAAGCTCCTTTCAGGGTTGCGCCTGTGGCTCAGAGGGTAGGGCGCCGGCCCCATATAAGAGGGTGACGGGTTCAAACCCGGCCCCGGCCGAACTGCTACAAAAAAAATAGACGGGTGTGGTGGCGGGGGCCTGTAGTCCCAGCTACCTGGGAGGCTGAGGCAGGAGAATCGCCTAAGGTTGCTGTGAGCTGTTATGCCAAGGCATTCTACCCAGGGCGATAAAGTGAGACTTTGTCTCTACAAAAAAAAAAAAAAAAAAAAAACCATTTCACAGATGAGGAAACAGACTCGGAGCTCACCTTCCTGCCAGAGACTGGAATTGGGGTATTAAGGTCACTGAAAAGCTGACACACTCAGCTCCCTCCCAGGCTCCGCCAGAGCTGATTCTGTTGAGGGTAGGGAGGAGCAAGATCTGCCATCCTTCAAGGTTCCAAAGGAGGTATGGGTCCCCAACTCTGCTTGACCACAGTACCAGGAAGTATCTTCTCAAATCCTCAATCTTAGAAAGCCCTCTTTCCCCACCACCCGCTGCGTTGTAGGGGAGTTTCCAGGAAACCTCCAAATAGGATCAACAGGGAGTAGGAGTGGAGTGCCACCAGCACCTTAAGTGTTGAGGCAAAGGAGGCTTAGCCCCCTCCTGCCCACGTGGTAGCCGGTCTGACCAGTTCCTGGGGCCCTAGCCAGCCACCGCCTGCGCCTGACCCTTTAACCCTGCCCCTCCCCCAGCAGGGAAGAAAACCAGACAGCACTTTTTACTCAAATGGCCTTTATTTTCCTATCTGATATGTCTAACAAAAAACTCCAGATAGACGGAATTAAAAGAATCCACCTCGAGAAAAGTAAACAGATCCTCAGAAACTCACTGGCAAGAATTCACCCCCTCCCAAAACTGGCTGTCTTCACCAGTAACTGGTCCCAGCTTATTGGCCTTACAGTGCTTTGAACACCGCCTTCCTCTACCACCACCCTCTATATTTTCTTGACTCAGAATGGGATGTCTGGGTTAACTGCATCCCTTTGTCTGAGGGAGGGTTACAATTGTGACTGGGAACACACTCGCCACCTCTAACGCACCAGACGAGGAAAAAAAATGAATATCAAACCCCACTGCTCCCACCCGAAGGCTCAGGAGCGCAAGGCAACTAACCAGCAGCATGCCCGGGCGAAGTGACTCGCGCCACTCTCCTCCCACTCCCAGGGTAGGCTCACACCCCAGAACCTCCTCCCAGGCCCCACACCCACTCAAGGCAGCAGGAAGTTCCCCACGTCTGCCCCATGACGCAACGATAAGATAACCGCTTGCACAAGCATGTCAGTGGAAGGGGAAGGGGAGTGCCTGGAATTCTCCGAGGTTGGAAACGCAAACAACAACTATTGATAACTCTTGAAGGAGCAACACAGCCCCCAGTAAAAAATAAAGTCTGACCCTGAGGAGATTAAAGAACCAAGGCTTCTCTTTCCCAGTCCAGAAGGAAAGGGAAAGGTTCACGTCCCAGTCCGTTAAGACAGCACCTGTGGGCGCGGCAGGTCTCAGTGGAAGGCGCCAGCACCCATATCTCAGACTTCTCGTTGCCGTTGCTGTACACATAAGGCGACGGCTCCCTGGGGACAGAGTTCCTCTCCCGGCCTCTCAACAGCCCAGCGGCGGCGACGGCTTCTCTCCACAGTTTCCGCGGGCGCTCCCCCGGGGGAGCGGGGGCTCGCCTCGGGTCTGTGCACTTGGGCCAAAAATTCGACTCGCGCTCTGGGCTCTGGTAGCGCTGCTCGGGATCTTCAGAAGGCCACCACGGCCCTCACGAGCACGTTCAGGAGATTGTCCGCCGGGCGGCAGGCCGTCTTTGCCTCGCAGGCAGGCGGCGCCGTCGGGGGGGCCACTGGGTTGCAGTTCAGGAGGTCGGAGAAGCGCCTCTGTAGGACGCGAGCCAGATTAGGAAAGGCGCCCTCAGCTTGGGCTGGAGAGGACTGCAGGCGATCAGGGACCTCCGATGACGCCCCCTCCACCTCCTCCTCTTCTTCCAGACGGGCTTTCTTGTTTGGGACCAGTCCGACGTCCCCTCCGTCACTAAGGCTGCTGCTCCGCCGCTTACGGTTCCCTTTGGCGGGGCGAGGGGCACCACAGGCAGAGGCCTCCTCAGCTCTCGGCGCCTCCTGCGTGTCCATGGGCTCCAGGGAGGGCTGCTCACCGTCCAGGGGAGCTGCCTCGGCTCCGGCTCCCGCTTCCCGCGGCGGGTTCAGGAGAGGGTCAGAGGAGTGGGCTGGCTGAAAGGATGTTTCCGGCTCGTGGGCCTCCACCTTGGCTGAGAGGTAGAGCTCCCGAGCGCTGCGCATAACCAGCGACAGCTGCAGACTTCGGTGCAGCCGCAGGCCACCGCGCTGCATGCGCGAGTGGTACATCTTCCAAACAGACAGGGTCATGATTCGTTGTGCCTCCTTCTGCACCTCCATGACAACTCCACGGTTGAGGGCAGTAGGGACTGCTGGAATGAACAGGACAGGGAGAAGGTTCAACCCGGGCAACCGGCTAACTCAAGCCTCTATCACACACCAAACGACGCACTAATATGGCTAAGACGCTCTGCTCTGGTGCCAGCCACCTGAGCCCTGTTATACCCTGAATTGCGTCACGGAGACGCCCCGCCCAATCAGAAGACGGCATCCGGGCTTTCCATCCCACAGAGGCTAGAGACTCCTTAAAGCGACAGGGTGCAATTTACTCAGGAAGGGAAAGAGACGGAAACCTGGACAAGGAGCGTCTCCTGTTCCACGCCGAGCTCTCGGGGTGGTCACCTTTCTCTGAGTTTAGCCGTACCACCAGAGCAGGCGTAGTGTGGGGTGCCGAAGGTGGAACTCATGGCCCGCCCACATCCGTCTGGCGGCCCCAATGGGTCCTAGGGACAAGTTTCTTTTCACATTGGGGAAGACCCAGCTTCAAGCTGAGCACTCACTGTTCCTAGCATCTATCAAGCGCCTGATGAACATTTTCTGCACCAATAACCATGCAGATTATTTACTACGTGCCAGGAACTGTTAAACGCTTTCCTTTTATTAATACCTACCTAATTGAACATATCTGTTTTCAGGTGACGAAACCAAGGCAGAGTCACTAACCCAATATTTGCTAAACGAATAAAATGGACTTTCTGGAGTGAAAGGGGCCCATTTGGGACTCCAGCTCTTCTGTGTCTAGCGTACGTCCCTAGTTTATAGGCAGTAAGCAGGCTCGGGAGCGAAATTGCCCACCCCCCGGGCAGCCCAGGCTGCAGCTCCCACGCTCTGAACGGAGCAGCGCTACCCCACCCTAGGGTTCTCGAGACACGAGCTGCTCGAGTGGGCTTGGCACTTGTAAGCCGGCAGATCCAGCCGCATGACAGTCCCGGGGAACACGTGGCTGTCGCCCCCCAAACTACCGGTCAGTGCTCCGCCTCCGAGCCCCGGGAGGCGGAATTCGAATTCGAGCTGCAGACTCGAGCGATGTAGAGAAAGAGCAGATAGAAAGCATCAGCCTCACCCTCCGCTAGCTGCGATCATTCCAAAACCTCTAAGTCCAATTCCTCAAAAAAAGGATGCAGAATGTATTAAAAAACCACCATTCATTTGTGGTGAAGGCCCTTTAAGGGGTGAAGCCCCCATCCCTCTCCCGCCAGACCGGCCATAAAGCCTTCCAGTCTCCGGCGCTGGCTGACTTCAACAGCTAAATTTGGAAAGAGTGACGTAGGGCAGGCTCACAAGACACTTCCGGCTGCCCATATAAGGACATGGGCCGGGACTGCCGTAGTGAGCCGCCGCGGACTTCCGGGAAAACGGAGCTTTGGGCTCTGAACACGCCCTCTCCTCTCCTCCTTCCCCCTCTGCTCTTGGCTCACTGGCTCTGGCTAGAGCCCCAGGCCTTTCCTGACCTACTTCCAAACTAGCGGGTAGGGAGGAAGAGGAAAGTTTCACTTCCTTCCCTCCGGGGGCCAGTTAGGCATGAGGCCGGGAAATCACCCCGCCACGGCTAGGGGCTACCTCAGGGCTCCCACTGACGCCATCTCCTCCAGGTCCTATGTAACCACCCTGCCAGCACAAGAGGCGACCCGCCGAGAATCTCTCCATTTCATCCCTCCCTCTTCCGACGGAGACCCCAGTTATTTCCTATCTGTCCTCCTCTCCCACTCCCAAATGACCTTCTCCTGCTTTGGGGCACCCTTCACGTCCCGTCTCGCTCCACCTCCTCACATGAGGACTTAACAATTACTCCCTCCTAGAAGACCCCCACGTAACCTGGTCCCGTTCAGCTATGTTGCCACATTGCAGCGACCGGATGAGGCCCCTCTCCCGCCTCCTCCCCCCAAGCCACCACGGAGACACCACAATGACATCTGCAGCCCAGGCGTTATCTATCTGAGACCTCACACAGAGACTGTGACACGCACAGGGGCGACCCTTCGAGGACTCACTCAGGAATCCCACCCACCACCCTCCGGGGGAGACCCGCCCCGCTCAGACGACCACCGCCAAAGAAGTTCTTTCCCCGAGACGCCATACAGGACACCTCTGTCACACAGAGGCAACCTTAGGAGTCCCTGACCCCTCCCCAGACGGAGATTCCACACACAGAGGACCGCCCGGGAGACCCTTCTCAAAGCCAATACACCCCTTCCTACAACCCTCTCCGAGCTCGAACTTAGACTCAGCTCACGCTCTGAAAGGTGCCCGCCCCGCCACAGCCACCCAGCCCCAAGGCAACCTCGAGGCATCATCCCACTATCTTGGCAGAAAAGAAAAGGATGGAGTCTTGCAGAACCCGCCCTCCCAGCAGGAGAATTCCTGCTCCTCTTCCGCCCAAGCAGGGAGGATCACTCTCTTCAATTCTGCTCTAACCTGCTACTCGGGACCCTAGGCTGGGACGATCTCCCAGGACCGAATCCCAGTGCCAGCTCAGAGAGTTTCTCAAAAGATTCAACAAATGGAAAGGGCCCCGCCCCTAGCCATAATCCCGTCTGAGTTATTATTATTTACATTGCCCAAAAGGGAAACTGAGGTTGAGCAGCAACAAATCCGAGGGACTAGGTCTTGAAGCAAGATTCCGAGATCTGACCTAAACCCAGCCAGACAAAACTAGGACACTGCCCCTAACGCCGTAAGGCACTTGTAGGCGGAGGGGCGGGACATGCGAACCGGAAGCCATCTTTGCCCATAACCAAAATGGTTGCAGAGAGGGCGGAAGTTTCTGTACTTCAAGGCCTCTTTTTCTCTCCTGGAGGCTCGCTCTCGATGGTGGTGTGACGGGGGCGGGGGTGGCGGCGCGTCCTCCTAAACTGGGAGACAACCGACAGCAAACCCTAGCCAGGAGGGGATTCGGCCTGGGGGGGTGGGGGTTGGGAGAGGGATTTGACATGTCTCTCGAAGACCCTTTTTTTGTAGTCCGAGGGTGAGTGACAACGACGGGAGAGGGCGGAAGACGCTCAGTCCCCAAGCCAGCCAGTTCTTGAGTGCGGGCCAGAGCGTACCAGGCGGGCTGGGCACGGTCATCGGGGTGCTTTGGTTACCCTGAGGCCGAATAGGAGGGGTATGCAAGGATATGGGTGCTTCTGAACTCCCCATTCGCTTGGGGGCGCAGCAGGAGGCAGGAGCAGGCGAGAGGACCGCCTGTCCCCAGCCGCGCCCGCTGTGCCCCTGCCTGCAGCGAGGTGCAAAAGGCGGTGAACTCGGCCCGTGGTCTATACCAGCGATGGTGCGAGCTCCTACAGGAGAGCGCGGCAGTGAGACGCGAGGAACTAGACTGGACGACCAATGAGCTGCGGAATGGCCTGCGCAGCATTGAGTGGGACCTCGAGGACCTGGAAGAGACCATTGATATCCTGGGCTTTGGATGGCGGGGCATGAGAAAACCCATTGCAGGGGTGGCGGGGGCGACGTAGAGCTGGCCCTTGGAAGACTGGATGGGGACTTGGGAGGTGTTAAGTGGAGGTGGGAGGGGAAGGGTAGGGGGAGATAGGTATCTGGCTTTGGCTTTGACCCTTGACCATAAGCTCACGGATAGTGGAATCCAATCCAGGCAAGTTCAAGCTCCCACCTGGAGACCTGCAGGAGAGAAAGGAGTTTGTGGAGAGGATGCGGGAGTCGGTCCAGGTGAAGACAGCTTGGGGCAGTGGTGCTGTAGGGAGGTTAAAGTGTCTTTACTCCCTAATGTTGTCCTCACCCCCAGGAAATGAAGGACCATATGGTCAGCCCAACAGCCATAGCCTCCATGGAGAGGAATAATAGAGAGGTAAGGCACCCTGACCCTACATGGCCACCCTAGTCTCTCTGAGTGATGTGTAAGCCTGATCCCTGTGTGTGTCAGTGCCCATCTGCTGTATGTGCAGCTGTCTTCTGGCTGTCTACCTACATCTCTTTTTGAATGCGTACACTTGAGCCCTCTCTATGTGTATATTTCTGTGGGTACCTCTCTACTTTTTCCTTCAGGCTTATGCTGGTCTCCTGTTGGGGAGCAGAGGGCTGGGGCTGTATAACCTATCTCCTTTGTGTTTCCATGCCGTTTGCTCTGTGCACTGCTATTTTCAGAATGTATGTCTGCTTTTGTCTTTGTGTATGTACCTAACCTACCCAAGTGTGTGCACTCAGCCTCTGAGAACATCTCTGCCTGCCCCTCATGTGTCTCCCTCCCAGTTCCCAAGTGAGTGTGCCAGCTCTGTGTGGATACCACTTGTGCACATGTGTTCTCTCTGACGTCTCCTTCTATCCTTCTCCTCCATGTTGTGTGTCCAGTCTTCCCTTATCAAACCCCCCAGCCTACCAGCCTGAGCAAGAGTGAAACCCCATCTCTAAAAATAGTCTGGCATTATGGTGGGCACCTGTAGTCCCAGCTACTCGGAAGGCTGGGCAAGAGGATTACTTGAGTGAGTTTTCTACCAAGGGCAACAAAGTGAGACTCCTTCAAACAAACAAGCAACAACAACAACAAAACAAAACAGTTTTTCTCCATCTCTTCATAAGCCCACAAGGGGTTTGGAAGGGTAGAGAGCTAAGGCCCTCATCAGTTTGGCATCCTGTATTGCCTACTCATCTTCCAGATGTGCCACCTTAAGGATTAAAGGCCAAAATCTAAAATATATCTAATAATAACTCCTTGCTGAATGCTTTGCAGTCACTTTGCCTATCACCAGCCCTGGGAAGAGCCACTCAATTGAGGTCATGCACCTAGTAAGTGATGAAAACAGTATTCAAACCTGGGCTGCTGTCTGCAGCCTTCTGACTCCATTATGAAATAATTCAAGAAAAGAATAAAAGGTGACATTTATTAGCACTTAGTGTGCAGTGGTCACTTAGTGTGTCCCCCATGGATTAATTCATTAAATCTTCATTCCAACCCCAGGAAATAAGGATTGATGTTCTCCCCATTTTATAGATAAGAAAAAATGAGGCACAGGGAGGCATTGTCTTGAGGGGACCCAGACTGTCCTGTCCCAGAGACTGCCTTCCTGACTTAGCACCTTGTGGATGTGCCACAAACAAGCCTTGCTCAGGTGTTCCTCCCTGAGCCTGTGATCTGTGTCTGCACAGATGCTGGCAGCTAAGCCAGCTGCCCAGAAGTCACCCAGTGATCTGCTAGATGCCAGCGCAGTCTCAGCCACTTCTCGCTACATTGAGGAACAGCAGGCCATGCAGCAGGTTTGTGTGGGTGGCCAGGCCCTGGGATGGAAGAGGCAGCAGACTGTTCTGGGGTCCCTGCCAACCCCTACCACCCTTCTGCTCTGCAGCTAATTATAGACCAACAGGATCAACAGCTGGAAATGGTGTCTGGAAGCATCCGGGTTCTGAAACACATGTCTGCCCATGTTGGGGAGCAATTGGACGAGCAGGGCATGTGAGACCAGGCCCCCAGATGTGGTCCAGGGACAGGGGCCTTCAGCCATCCTGGTGTGCTTAGGTCCATTGGGAGCTGATTACATCCTGGTATTTGCAGCATGCTCGATGCCTTTGCTCATGAGATGGACAACACTCAGTCCCGGATGGATGGGGTCCTCAGGAAGATGGCCAAAGTATCTCACATGACAAGTGGTGAGTCCCCCAGGTGCCAGTAGGTCCTAGTGGGGGCAGGTCATAGGTGATACCCCCTTCTCATGTGACTTCTGACTCTCTTGTTCCCAGACCGGCGACAATGGTGTGCCATCGTGGTGCTACTTGGGGTTCTTCTTGTGGTTTTAATCCTACTCTTCTCTCTCTGACCCCAGCCCACCCTGAGGGACTGGTCCCTCATGCCTGGGTAGCTGTCACACACTGTCAAACTAGCCCTGCCTCCTGGGAGGAGATGATTCCCCCTGGGGACTGCCCCAACACTCTCATTCAAAGCTAGTGGGACCTTCAGGGCCTTGGGCCAAAAGCCCTGCCCCAGTCCTATCTCAAATGCGCTTAGGGGGTGGTAGACGTAGGGAGACTTCAGACACAACCCTCCCCCTTTCTATTTCCGGTGCCCCAAAGCCAATCTGGAAATAAAATCCCAGTTTTTTTTTGTACGTAATTGTATCATATGGTGTGTTGACTACAAACTTGTGATTGAACTCTGTTTCGAATTCCCATTCTAAGCCACTGTGTGAGCAGGGGCGCCAGTGCGCATGCATGTACGTGCATGGTATGGGTTTCAGTGGTTGATATTTGGTGCAGAAGAGACTATTCTGGTTTTATTTCTTGGTTTTAGTAACGGATAATGTATTACTATCAAAAATTTCAAACCCTGATCTTTCTTTGAGCTTTTTTTTTTTTTTTTTTTGAGACAGAGCCTCAAGCTGTTGCCCTGGGTAGAGTGCTGTGGCATCCCAGCTCACAGGCCTCCCAAGTAGCTGGGACTACAGGCGCCTACCACAACGCCCAGCTATTTTTTGGTTGTAGTTGTTATGCTGTTCCTCAATGTAGTGAGAGGTGGCTGGGACTGTCTTGTTTGGCAGGCCTGGGCTGGATTCGAACCCACCAGCTCTGGTATATGTGGCTGGCACCTTAGCCACTTGAGCTACAAATGCCAAGCCTTTCCTTGAGCTTTTAAAGTTCTGTCTAGGGCCAGGCCCAGTGGTTCACACCTATAATTCTTTTTTTTTTTTTTTTTTGCAAGAAGACACAAGAATTTTATTTCCTCAATGAGATAGGTGACATAAAGTAAAATGATTGGGTGGTACCTGTGGCTCAAGGAGTAGGGTATGGGCCCATACATATGCTGGGGGTGGCGGGTTCAAACCCGGCCCCCACCAAAAAAAACTTCAAAAAAAAAAAAAAAAAAAAAGTAAAATGATTAAGAGAGAAGATTTACTGGTCTCAATTCCCCAGGTGATATTCAACATCTTATCTAGATGTCACTTGGATTTTAAATATTTTTTTGAAAAATAATCTTATATCAATTTCTGTTCCTTATGGAAAGTGCTCCTGTGTAAATGACTGATAACATCTTTGCAGAACAGAATCAATGACATTGCCCAGTCTATGCTATAGAGGGTGTGGGATGGAAGAGGCTGAAGACTGCTGGCAGGGAAGGCATCTGTATGGTCTCAAAATGTCAGGATGGTACAAATGCTCTTTCCAGAACAAAGCAGATCAAATCCTTCATTTATCTTTTTAAAAGGTAGAATGTTGGTTATTAATGTATCCAATGAAAACTTCTTAGCCATAAAATCACTCACAAGTTTGGGGACAGAATTTTTACTTTTACAGCTACCAAAAACACCTTTCCAAGTGCATTCCATTAGTAGCACTATAGGGTTCATCAAGAGGTTTTGGGAATAAGGAGGGACCCCTACAATGACACTTGTGCCACATGCCTCATGACAACATAAGAGTAGCCATCATAGTACTGTCAAGCTGACCAATGACCTCAAATAAAAAATCCACACCTCCATAGGTCATTTCCGCTATCACCTCCTGGATGGGCTACTTATAGTCTTGTGGGCTGATGTACTCAGTGACTCATGCCTATAATTCTTTTTTTTTTTTTTTTTTTGCAGTTTTTGGCTGGGTCTGGGTTTGAACCCGCCACCTCCAGCATATGGGGCCAGTGCCCTACTCCTTTGAGCCACAGGCGCTGCCCTCATGCCTGTAATTCTAATACTCTGGGAGGCATAGGCCAGTGGATTGCTTGAGCTCAGAAGTTCAAAACCAGCCTGAGTAAGAGTGAGACCTTGTCTCTAAAAAGGTAGCTGGGCAGCACCTGTAGCTCAGTGGGTAGGGCGCTGGCCACATATAACCAGGCTGGAGGGTTCAAACCTGGCCTGGGCCAGCTAAACAATGACAACTGCAACAAAAAAAATAGCCGGGCATTGTGGCAGGCGCCTGTAGTCCCAGCTACTTGGGAGGCTGAGGCAAAATAATCACTTAAGTCCAAGAGTTTGAGGTTGCTGTTAGCTGTGACGCCAGGCACTTTACCAAGGGTAACAAAGTTGAGACTCTGTCTCAAATTTAAAAAAAAAAAAAAAAAGCTGGGCAGTGTGGCAGGGGCCTGTAGTCTCAGCTACTCAGGAGGCTAAGGCAAGAGGATCGTTTGAGCCTAAGCGTTTGAGGTTAGATGTGAAGCCTAACAGTTACTTCTAAGGGGCTTTTGAGTGACATTGGGTTGGTTCCATTGCAAGATCTAGTTCAATTCCTTTCTGATAAGCCATAGAGCAGTGGTTCTCAACCTTCCTAAGGCTGTGGCCCTTTAATACAGTTTCTGTGGGTCTTGACCCACAGGTTGAGAACCACTGCCATAGAGCCTTCCCAAGTACAAAGTTATTCCTATAAACAGTGGAAACCTTCAAGTGCTATGAATCTGAGATTATTAGATGTTTCCATCCCACACATTATGTAATCAGTCATCAAAAGTACGCATCTCTTGGGTGGCACCCGTGGCTCAAGGAGCAGGGTGCCAGCCTCATATACCGGAGGTGGTAGGTTCAAGCCCAGCCTGGGGCAAAACCAAAAAAAAAAAAAAAGTATGCATCTCCATTGCTCATTCATACATTATAAACTGCTGTTACAAAGATGTCCTTCTATCAGCCAATTTGTCAAATTTTTTTTTTTTTTTTAGAGACAGTCTTACTTTATTGCCCTCGGTAAAGTACTGTGGTGTCACAGCTCACAGCAACCTCCAACTCCTGGGCATGGGCAATTTTCTTGCCTCAGCCTCCCAAGTAGCTGGGACTACAGGTGCCCACCACAACGCCCGGCTATTTTTTTGTTGTTGTTGCAGTTTGGCCAGGGTCAGGTTTGAAGACACCACCCTTGGTATAAGGGGCAGGCGCCCTACTCACTGAGCCACAGGCGCCGCCCAATTTGTCAAATCTTAAAAAGAAACATATGTAGAGAGTTCTTTTATATCGGCCTAGGTTCTCTTGATCCTTTCTGTTCTTAATTCTGAATCTTCCTCGGGTTAAAAGAAGCACTTTTGGAGACAGGTACTGAGGTGCCTGCCTACAGTCCCAGCTACTCAGAAGCATAGATATGGGCACAGTGGCTCAAGTTTTTTCTTTTATTTTTTTTACTCAGTGAAGAATAATAAATTATTGTAACAAATAAGCAAACATATTGATTTAAAAATGGGCAAAACTGGCTGGCACAGTGGCAGCTCCCAGCTACTCAGGAGGCTGAGGGAGGATCACTTGAATTTGGGAGTTCAAGGCTGTAGCAAGCAAAGATCATGCCACTGCACTATAGCCTGGGTGATAGAGTGGGACTGTCTTTAAAGAAAACAAAAGGACACACTTTGGATGCTATTTCTGCTTCCCTGGAATTGGCAACATGTGTAGAAAGACAAGATATCCCGTTACTTGAAGTTGACTGGAGTCACTAGGTGCTCATTGGTGATGCTGTTGTCGCTTAAAACCCATACTTTCTGGCGGTTGTGCCACTGCAAAGGGGGCTGGTATTACTGAAATATACCCCAGTTGCCCTGTAGATGGAAGTTTCTCTGTCATCTTCCCCATGTATTTTGGCACCTCCCCCAAGTAATCACAGATTAGATGGACTTGGCTTGGACCAAGAGATGAAGGTTCCTTCTCCATTTTAGGGGAGATCTTTTGATCTAGTGGGATCCCTAAGGTCAGTAAATAAATATCTTTCCCCTGTTACTTTGAAAATTGACCATATTATTATTTTTTTTTTTACTTTTTGGCTGGGGCCGGATCTGAACGCACCACCTCCAGTATACGGGGCTGGCACTCTACTCACTGAGCCACAGGTGCCGCCCAACCATGTTATTTTTGAATCAATGGGGCCCGTTGACCTTGATGGGATCCCAAGGTCAGTAAATATTTTTCCCATGTTATTTCAAATTAATTCTATTAATTATCTTTGAGTCTACAGGGCCTACAGGAACCTGCATGTTTTTTCTTACTTGATAGACTCTTTTGTCTTTTCATATCCTCAGATATGTGGCAGGACCATCAGGGGGTAAGGAATGTTAATGTTTTTGTGTACCTGTTGGATAGCTGGAAGGATACAGCAACCGGAAACTGTCAGCCTGGAATCAGGGTGGCATGGGTGCACTGGGCATAGCACCCATGGCGTCCCCCCCAGTCCAGCACTCCCCCAATAAAACAGCATGCGGCAGGGCTGTTACAAAGGCGTTTAGTTTATTCTCATCAGTATCACTGATATTCTCATGGTTCACATTTGCCAACACCTCTCCTCTCCTTACAGTAGTTAATGTGCAATCTCACATGGGGGCCCAGGGAGGGAGTAGAGGTTTGGCTCAGGGCAGGGAGGGTATTGGCACTTCACATGGACAGGGTGGGTGGCCTGTCCCATGTGAAAGAGGTATGGGTAAGTGAGGGCCAGGGAAGCAAAGCTGGGCGGGGGGGCCCAGTCTTTTTCTGATGATTCCCCAATTCCTATTCTTTCCTGGCCGCCCAGGGTGAAGGGACCATGCAGCTCAGAGCAGGGCAGGACAGGAAAAGAAGAGAAAAGCAGCAGGCCGTCCTGGGTGGAGAGGATGGCAGGGCAAGAGGGGTGGGGAAGCTCCTGGGGTAAGGCACAACCCTGTCTTTGGCTCTCCTGGTGAGGAGTATCCTCCCCTGCACCCCCTGCCCAGACCCTCTCCCCACCCCCAACCCTCCACCCCCCACCCCCCAGACCCACACACACAGTCCCGGGAGCCTGGGGCACCTCCTGGGGTCCCTGAAACAAGTGGGCTCTGCCACCCAAGCCAGCGCTCAAAGAAGTGACAGGGGCAAGTCCCACCCAAGGAAGAGGCAAGGGCCTCCCCAGGACAAGGGGATGCGGAAGATGACGACCCCCTGGTCCCAGACAGCTGCGTCCCCCCCCCCCCACTAAGGCCTGGAAGGAGGGTATGCTTGGGAACTCCTGCTTCCTTTTGGGGGTCTGACTGGAGGTCCTGCCCACTCCTTACCCCCATAGGGCATAGCTGCTGCCAAGTGACCAGGATATTGTGCTTTGGGAAATCAATGCTGGGGTGGGATGTCAGGCTAGGAGGGCAAGGGAAGGAGAGGGAGGGTGACTAAGGTGCTTGTGCTTTAGCTGGGGTTGTCGACTCCCCCCCTCCAGGACAGGTGGCTGGGGGCTAAGGTGCTGAGGCTGGGCCAGGACAGCAGAGCACCAGGACACCGACACCCCGGACTGACCCCTGCAGCAAGCAGATGTTAGAAGGGACCCCCAGCAGGCAGGCAGAGCTGCTGGGTCAGGCAGATGGTCTCTAAACCAGACTCAGAGAGTCCAGTTGGGGCCCTACCTCTTTACAGAGGCCACTAGGTGTGATGGGAGATGGGGAAGGAGGACAAGGGCCAGGAACACAACTGTGAGACAGTGAAATGACAACCCATGTGGGAAATGGTGAGTAGGAAAAAAAGCCCTCCATGTTCACAACATGTAAAACTAAAAAAAATAAAAATAATCTCTGGGTAAGAAAAAAAAATAAAAAGGAAAGGTAAGGCTGGGCGCCTTTGGCTCAAGAGGCTAAGCGCCAGCCACATACACCTGAGCTGGCGGGTTCGAATCCAGCCTGGGCCACCAAACAACAATGACGGCTACAACCAAAAAATAGCCGGACGTTGTGGTGGGCGCCTGTAGTCCCAGCTAGTTGGGAGGCGGGGGCAGGAGAATTGCTTGAGCCCAGGAGTTAGAGGTTTCTATGAGCTGTGATGCCACAGCACTCTCCCCAGGGCTAAAGTTTGAGGCTCTGTCTCTCAAAAAAAAAAAGGAAAGGTAAGAGAAAATTCTGCAAACAAATCCTACCAATGGAAGTGGGCCTGGCCCTGTCCAGCCCTAGGAGAAGCCATCTGGCCAATACCTGGGACACACTTTAAACTGTAGCCCTGTTGGCGGAGGGGGACAAGGGACAAGAGAAGGAGAAGCTGGGCAGACCCACAGAAGCCTAGGTGGCCACTGGGACTGGGGCCCCACCACAGAAACACACACCTACACATGCGTACACATTCAGCCTGCCCCCAGTACCCCCACCCCAGCCTGCCATCCTCAGCCCAGGCCTGAGGGGGACATTGGACACAGTCCCATTGGTTTGAAAAATAAAAGGGATCTTATACTTCAATAGTTCATTGGCTAAAAAAAGGTTTTAAAAATTATGTACAGGGGGTTGTGGAGGCCTGGAGCCCTGTCGTGGGGTGGGGTGAGGTGAGGAGAATGGAGGGAAGGGGCCCCCTACTGCTTCTTTAAATCTTCATTTGTCTGAAAGCAAAACTACACACACACACACACACACACACACACACACACACACACACACACACACACGTGCACGCGCGCGCATGCTCTGCCAGCCCTTCATACCTCTCCTCCTAGCCTCTGAGACCTTCCATCTTCCTCCCAAAACCCCCTTTCTTAGGACTTGCCTCTCTCAGGCCCCAGGGGACCAATGGGGAACAACAGAGGCAGGGGAGAGGAGAATGGGCACTGGGCCCTCCATCTTAGGTCAGCTGTGCAATTTCTCTGAGCCTCAGTTTCCCCAGCTGTAAAATGGGCAGTCTCCACAGCCTCGCCTACCCCAGCCCCCAGGCACAGGGACAGACGAGGGTGACAGGAAGGCGCTTTTGGAGACATGGAAGCACTGGGAGGTGGCAGGAGGGGTCCTGAGAACCCCTGGGGGCCCCCCCTCAAGTCCCAAGGGGCTGCAGTGAGGGGCAGAGGCTGAGGAATGCTTCCATGTAGGGCAGTCCAAGGCCTGGGGAAGGGGCCTTCCCAAGCCCCTCAGGCCAGCCCCCTCTCCCTGGTGGGCCTGGTGAGTGGAGAGATGATTGCTAGGGGTTAGGGGAGGAATCAGAGCTCCCGACTGCACGAGTAAGTGTTAAAGAAGGCAGCATGGACCTCAGTCACCTGCCCTGGCATCCTCTGTCCTCTCCCACCCAGCTGGCTCTTGTTGGGGGAAGAGGGTAGAAGAGGGGAGGCAGAGGGGCTGGGAGCATGCAGCATCCCCCCACAGGTCTCCTGGGGAGGGACAGACAGTAGCTAGTGACCAAGATGGTGGGCAGGGGTTGTGATGGAAGAAGGAGTGTGCAGCCTGAGGGGAGGGTCTGGTGTGGGTTACTGCAGGCCCTCAGCCGAGGGGCCTGCCTCACCCTCATGGCTAGCTGTCTCAAAGCCATGCTCCACACCCATCATATCTGGCTCTATCTTGCCCACACCCATCATGTCTGACTCTATCTTGCCCGTTTCGCTGATGAAGGTGGTGTAGGCATCGCCCTCGGTCTTGAGCACCTTGAGCTTGGGCATCCAGCTCTTGCGCACGACGCGGCGGGCGTTGGTACACATGTCGGCCGCAATGGCATTCATCTCACTCTCCTTGAAGTTTGGGGCGAAGTTCTGGCAGTAGTCTATGTAGGCAGGGTAGGGAAGGTGGCTCAGATATGGCGTGGCCATGACACAAGTCTGACTGGTCTCCCACGAGAACACCCATTCCCTACCATCTGTGACCTCCCCCACAGAGGGGAGACAACTGAGTCCAGCACATGGGACTTCAAACCACAGACCAACACCTCTTATTCCCAAATGCCTGACTTTGGCCACATGTAGGGATATGTGGATTTGGATGTGCTAGCAACACATTCTTGAACAACTGGAATCATTTGCCATAATTCAGTAATTGGAAGAGTCTACATGGAAACCTAGACTCATTCCAACAGGTGGCTGCAACCATTTGGTGTGGCAGTGGCCGCTTTTGGCAAGCTCTGCCAGCCACTTCATCCCTCCCATGACCTCCCTGAGTTTGAGACCCTCCTGACACAGGCCCCCTGACCTCCCTTTGGCATCCCTGTCATCCAAGCACAAAGGAACCTCCAGTCAGTCACAGCCCTCTTCCCAACAAGCTTATACTGAGCCTTAGAATCCTTCTCAATACTAAACTACACCCATCCATCAGGGCCAACACTGGAGGAAAACACAGTTTGCCTGTCCTCCCAAAGTATGGACACTCACACTTGACAGCATGAAGGACACGGCTGTCCAGTGGCTTGCGGGTGGGGTTGTTGCTAGAAGAGCGGATGCCGGTGCCACAGCTGTTGGCCAGTGTGTTCCTGGGGGCAGGGTAGGGGCACAGAGGTACTCAGTATTGGTGGTGGTGATAAGGGGCACAGGGCAACCCCACTACCCTTCCCCAGGGCTCTGGCAAGGACCTCACCGGTCAAAGAAGGCTGCCAGGAGCCGCCGCAGCAGGACCTTGTGCCGTGTGCCTGCGCTGACATGGCAGTTCATGAGCTGTGCCCTTGTGATGTACACGTTGGTGCCTGGTGAGGGTAGGCCAGAGGATTGCTCAGAGCGCCCCAAACAACCACACCCCCCCATGAGGCCACACCATCACATGGGCCCAACCCCCTTCTCAGAAGCCCTGAGACTCCTCTATTGGGCTCTGGGTCCCCACATTTTGCCCTAGGGATCTTCTTCCTACCCCTGAGGGCAGTCAAGTGAGTCTCCTAGGGACTCCCCCTGCCTGTCATCACTCAGGAAAGGTCAGAAAGAGTGGTGTCACCATTTATGGGACCGCTGTGTGTGCCAAGTCCTGTTGTGAGCCTGGTACAACCATCTGTGTGTGGTGTAGGGACCTTGACTGTGGCCAGCTATAGAGTATGGAAGAGTGGAGCCTCATAGCCATGCACTGTGACCTCAAGGCCTTTTCTTTTTTGAGACAAAGTCTCACTCTGTTGACCTGGCCAGAGTGCTATGGCATCATAGCTCACAGCAACCTCAAACTCTTGGGCTCAAGAGATCCTTTTGCCTTGGCTTCCCAAGGAGCTGCGACCTTAGGTGCCCACCACAGAGCCCAGCTAATTTTTCTATTTTGAGTAAAGATGGGGTCTCATTCTTGCTCAGGACAGTCTCTAACTCCTGAGCTCAAGCAATCCACCCACTCTAGCCTCCCAAAGTACTAGGATTACAGGTGTGAGCCACCAGGCCCGACTCTCATTTTTCTATTTTTGATAGAAACAGGGTCTCACTCTTGCTCAGGCTGGTTTCAAATTCTTGGCCTCAAGCAATCCTCTGCCTCCCATTGCACTAGAATTAGAGGCAAGAGCCACTTCACCCAGCCAAATTCTTAACAGCTATGGTAATAAGCCCTCACCCTACCCTATGAAGAAGCTAATCTACCTGCCTGTGGCCAAACAATATTAGCCAACTCCTGAGCTAGAAACCTAGGGTTATGTCTTTGATTTGTATCAACTCACCTAATGCTGTAGCCATCACAGTACTGAGGCAGCTGTAGCCCCAGGACAGTAGCCAGGGCACCAGCCCCTTCAGCCGCGCAACTCAGCCCAGCTTAAGAGTGCACAGAGACCCCAGGCAGTGGAGCAGGGAGATCCTGGGGCAAAGCTGGCTGGCTCACCTGTTACCAGCTCCAGCTTCTCGGAGGGGTCGCCCTCATCATAGAGCTTGAGGTGGCAGCGGTTGCCAATCTGGTTGATGAGCTCAGTGGGGAGAGAGGCCAGGTCTTGCCGTACCCGGATGCGATTGCGGGACTCAGGAGTCACCTGCTCAGGGAGTGCCTCCACCTTCTCAGCTGTGGAGGAAAAGTGGTATGCACGTGTCAGGGGGAGGGGATGCCAGGCCTGGGGTTGGGGCATGGGAAGCCGGGACACGCCGCACCTGTCTGGCTGACGTTCATCATGCTGTACATGGTGTACATGTTGCAGATCTGTCGGTATTGCTCGTCTGTACCCTCCTCGCCCCCGTCCTCCTCCTCGTCCTCCTCATTGTGGTAGGAACTAGGGCTATCGCTGGTGTAGGCGCTCGAAGTGCCTGGGCTGGTCCGCTCGGATGTGCTGAGCCCGATTACCACGCCTCCCGTGGCCCCACTGGCTGGCTGCCCAGCCCCGGCCCCAGCCCCGGCCCCGGTCCCAGCCCCGGCCCCGGCCCCGGCCCCTGTTGCTGCTACCACCACTGCTGCCACCCCAGTGGGCTGGGCTGCTGCCACTGGGGCCTGCTGGTGTGGCCGGCTGGAAACCAGGTCTAGCGTAGAAAACTTGGCCATCTTGCGGCTCCCATTGCCGCTGCCTCCAGCCTCCTTCTGGCTGCTGTCCCACAGCCGCTTGGCCACAGGCGTGCACTGCACAGAGTCCGATTCCTGTTGCTCCGTCTTGACCCGTGACACAAGGGACAGAGGGGTGCTACAGGCTGGCCAGCCTGACGTCTGCACCACAGGGCTCTGGGGCTCAGACCATGGGGCCTCTTCAGCGTGCAGGCCCTGGGAGTCGCAGCTTGGGGAGCTCACCTTGAGGAAGAATTCGGTGCCCTTCTCCATGATCTCCTGGATCTGTAGGAAGCCAGCGGTGTACATGAGCAGAAACTGGTCACCCACGTTCATGCTCAGCCGGCCTGTATAGCAGAAGCTAAGGATCTGCTGGAAAGACTGAGGCTGCACTGCTGCCGGCAGTTCCACCACTGCGCTGCGGCTACTGTTGAAGAGGTCCCGGAAGTAGGAGCTGCTGGCGGCCAGCACAGCCCGGTGAGCCTTGAAGGCATGGCCTTTGACCACCACAGACACATCACAGTATAGGCCTTGCAGCCGCTGCTCATTGAGGCACTCCAAGATGCTGTTGCCGAAGTTTGGGATCTCCATCTGCAGCGTCTGCGCCATGGCGGCAGCTGCACGGGGTACAGGGAGAGACAAAAGAACTGGGTCAGGGTCTAAACGCTGGGGCTGCCTGGCCCTGCCCACAGACCTCCCCTGCTGGAGGGATATCCACACCGTGCAATTTGTCCTCACCATACTAATCAGAGTCCCAGAGCCCCTCCAACTCCTTCTGTCCTGGTAGGGACCTGCTTTTATAAGATACTGTCAAATCAGCTAAGCCAGCTATAGACTGGAGTGGTCACATGCTGTCCTTTGCAGAGAGATGGGCAAAGGCATACCTCCCCATGTGTAACTGAGTGCAGCTAAGAGCTTGGAAAGGTGGCTAGGATGCAGTGAGTGCCTGTAAGCTCAAACCAGTGATAACTAGTGCCGCGTGGCTAGGGTACCTTTGCAGCACACTAGGATGGAAATGCCAAGAAGGCAGCGTCACCTGACTGTGCACCAGAGTTCACAGCGCCCAGCACATAGGCCTTAATCACTATTTACTGAATGACTTCCACTAAGCTGGACAGAATCAAAAAGTTGATGGTGTAAAGGCTATGTTAGCCTTGGATGAAAGTATTTCAAATTGTATATAAAAACAGCACATTGTACCCCATAATTGCATTAATGTACACAGCTATGATTTAATTAAAAAAAAAAAAAGTTGATGAGGATGACCTTGCTTGTAGGAGTGTCAGATGGTGCAATCACCTTGGAAAAGTCTGATAGCTCCTCAAATGGTTAAACACAGTTACCATGTTACCCAGCGATTCTACTCCTAGGATTTATGCCTGAGAGAGATGAAAACATTTGTCCACCTAAAAACCTGTGTGCAAATGTTCACAGCAGCACTATTCACAATAGCTCAGAGGTGGAAACAATCCAAATGTTCTATCCACGGTTGAATGGATAAACAAAATGTGGTAAATCCATACAATGGAATATTATTGAGCCATAGAGGAAAGAAATTCTGACACATGCTAAAACATGGATGTCCTGGAAAACATTATACAAAGTGAAAGAAATCAAGACAAAAGGACCACACAGTTTATGGCCTCATTTATATGAAACATCAAGAACAGGCAAATCCATAGAGATAGAAGGCAGATTAATGCTTGTCAGGGGCTGGGGAGAAGGCAGAATGGGGAGGGCTAGGAAAAGCAAAAGTGTATGGGTTTATTTTTGATGTTAGGAAAAATCTTCTAAAACTGACCATGGTGGTAGTTGTACAATTCTGTACATAGCCTACAGACCACTGAACTGTACACTTAAAATGGGTGAACTGGATGATATATGCATCTCAATAAAACTATGGAAAAAGAGGGAGGGAAGGAAGGAGACTAGTTTCCACTGGGGAGAATTAGGGATGAGACTTGCAAAATACAGTGAGTACACTTTTCAAGTCTTTTGAATTTTGAAACTGGTGAACAAATTGCCTACATGCAAAAGTACGTAATATTTAGAAAGAAAATGTATGAGGCTGGGTGCAGTGGCTCATGCTTGTAATCTCAGCACTTTGGGAGACCAAGGTAGGAAGATCATTTGAGGCCAGGAGTCAAGACCAGCCTGGGCAACACAAAAGACCTCATCTTTACAAAAAAAAAAAAAAAAATTAGCTAAGCATGGTGGCATGCACCTATAGTCCTATCTACTTGGGAGGCTGAAGTAGGAAGATTGCTGCAGCCCAGGAGTTTGAGGTTGCAGTGAACTATGGATGAAACCACTAACCTAGGCAACAGAGTGAGAGCCTGTCTCAAAAAAAAAAAAAAAAACAAGCACCCGTAAAGTAGCTAGGCCTCTGGCCACATACACTGAAGCTGCCAGGTTCGAACCCAGCCTAGGCCAGCTAAAACAACAATGACAATTGCAACAAAAAAATACCCAGGCATTGTGGCGGGCACCTGTAGTCCCAGCTACTTGGGAGGCTGAGGCAAGAGAATGGCTTAAGCCTAAGAGTTTGAAGTTGCTGTGACCTGTGACACCCCGGCACTCTACCCAGGGTGACAGCTTGAGACTCTGTCCCCCCCCCCCCAAAAAAAAAAAAAAAAAAGACGCACAAACTAACCCAAAAGTGCTTAAGGGGAGGGGAGGAAGAATTAATCTGTTCAGGGAGCCACCCTTTGCCCTGACCAGTGAGGGGCCTAGCCAAGGGAAAGGGGCCAGGCAAGATTCTGCATAAGAGCCTGTGCTGCCTCTTCCAGGAAGAACTGGCCAGGCAGGATGATGGGAAGGCTGTGTCCCACACTCTGGGGCAGTCACTGAAGGGTTTTAAAGAAAGAGGTGACCTTACAATTCCACCACTAGTAAAAGTGAGTCCTTTCAGGGTGGGGAGGAGAGGGATTCCCTGAGTAAGAGGATCCTGACCAGCGGCTCCAGCTGGCCAGCAGGAAAACGATGTACCCAGTATGTGCAAAGGCCCTGGGACAAGAATGAACCTCAGCTTTTCTTCCTTTGCTCCCACAGTTAACTTTCCTGCATCTTTCACTGTTTTCTCATTCATTAGCAACTCCATTCAGAGCTGCTGCTGTGGGATGGGCACTAGGAAAACAGGGAATACTTGGCCCCTACATGCTAACACTCAGATCATTCTAAAATTGGCTGCTATGATGAAAAGAAGTGGCATGTGCCCAAGGCCTCAGAGGTACATCCTGGGGCCAAGTTGAGTCCTGGTTCCAGTACTGACCTACACCTGAAACCAGAACCCCAAATCTCTTTCTCCATTTTGAAATTGAACACTGACCTGACCCTATGAATGCAACTCATACTCACAGAGCCAGTACTATGCAAAGACCATGAGCAAATGCAGGCCCTACCCCTCTCTGCACACAGGGTAAGGGAGAACCCAATGCACCCCCAGCATGAGCTCCTAGAATCCTCTTAGTGAGACTTCAGGGCTGGTTTCATATTGCCAGTTCTCAGCTGGAAATACTTAGGCCATGTGGAAGTTAAGTACTGTCCTGAGGTCAGTGTAGGGTCAAGATTCAATCCAGAAATCTGTCTAGGCACCACAGCCTGTGATTTCCCTCAGTTGTATCCTCCCCTAACTCAAAATCTCTGTCTCAAGCACACACACAAATAACACCTTAGGATAATCAGAGAGGGGAGGCAGAATCTGGAATTCCCAGATATAACGCATCATCAATTTCCTTCCAGAAGCCCAAACTCAGAGCTGGACAAGTCAAAGAGGCAAGAGAAACCAGTGCATCACATGGTAACCAAAGGACAGAACCCAGAGAACCCACTTCAGGGGTCCTGAGACCTCCCCGGGCTGCCAAACTGAAGCCACCCTCCACCCCCATACTGAGGCCCAAATGCCAAGGATCAAGATGGTCAAGGAACCAAGACAGGCTAGGTGTACAGTGTAGCCAAAGCCCCTCACCTCTCTGTGCCTCAGTTTACTCATCTGAAAGAGGGGACTCATCCATCCAACCCACCCTGATGAACTGCATCCTCCTCTGTGAAAGGTGCTGGGGACACAGCCAGGAACAGCATCAGCTATGCTCAGCCAGGACTCACTGTCTAGTGGGGGAAACATGAGAAATGATTTAGTTATAGATGGGGTGATTGTGTCACAAAGTGGCCAATCTTGGTGGTATGGGCCACTAAAGGATGAACAGGATCTGGGGAGGTGGATAGAACACCCCTGGGCAAAAAAGGTGCCCAGGTGCCATCTGAAGACCCAAAAGAGGCAGTTATGGCTGGAGGATAGCTCAGGAGACCCTGGCCGCAGGAAGAGGGCACAGGCATCTTTGGGAATGAGCAGTTGGAGGCTTGGAGTTAGCGGGAACCTTGGGGTCGGCAGCATTGTAAGAGTTTTATGTAGGGTCATCCATGCAAGAGGATTGTCAACTACATGAAAGTAGGCATCATGGCCAGTTTTGTTCAAGATCAGTTTCTTGGCAGTAGATGCTTAGTAAATATTGGTAAATGGGTTAAAGAACAATGCAGAGAGAGAGAAAGAGAGAGATTGAGAGAGAGAGAAAGCATAAGGTAGGCACAAACGACTTGAGTTCGGTACATGGTAGCTGGTGGGGAGAGGGCCAGAGGCTGTGCAGTGGGGACAGACATCTCCAGGGTTGCAGAGGGCATTCCGTGGGGTCCCACTTACTTTGTTTGACATGCTGGGTACTGCTGCAGACACTCTCTGTGAGTTACCTAAGCATGTGAGGCAGCCTCTGAATTGGGGCTCTAGGGTGGGGACCACAGTGCTGCCTTGCCTGGTCCCAGTGAGCTATCTGGTGCAAGGCACACAGTCAGCACTCAGCAATGGGGACTGTGAGGTTCTGGGACAACAGGAGGTAACAGAGATGCAGGGCCCAGGTGCCCTCCTAAAGTCAAGAGCCAAAACAATGTCCAGGCTAGAGTCCCTATGCCTCCTGTATTTCAGCTGCACAGCCTGGCTCTGGAGCCTTCTATTAGCAATTAGAGGGCAGAAGGAGCAAGTGGGGCAAACCCAGCCACTGAACACCACCCCCCCACACACAGCTGGGGACCTAGGAGTGGGAAAGGCATGTCTGTGAGCTGCTAGACTTGAATGCTATTCTGTCTCCTTCCTTCATGGCCTCATGGCCTTGCTAAGTTTTGAGGTGTGAGATGGAGTGAGGCAGTAGACAGCCCCAGGAGTGCAGTGAGGGGCCTGCACAGACCCACCCCAGAGTACCCCTCCATCCCTTGCGGACCTGCCCCAAACCTATCCAGACTCAGGAGAACAACTGCCTTGGATGGCAAGCCCTTCACCCATGCCAGTCCCAAAAGGGAGCAGCTATGATTGGGCTCCCAGAAGAAACAGGTCTCAAGCAACAGGTACCTGGCTGGGTCACCTACTGGTTGGGTCAGGGGTGGTACAGATTTAGTATCAACCAAGCTGAGCCCCCAGGGCAGCTGGCTGTGCTCTCCTCAGACCTGATTAAACATACCCCTCAGTCTGGCACTCAAGCCCTCCACCTCACCCATCTTGGACTCAGACACAGAGCATGCACCCCCACTGAAGCCAGGCCTTTACCGAAGTTGTACACCCTGCTTGGAGTCCTGCCCTCCTCTGTCCTCAGCTACTCGCTGCTCTGAGAACACGAAGTCCCACTTGACCATTCTCAAAACCACATCAGAATCATCTCTCCTCAAATCTCAGTGAATCAGTCCCTGCTGCAGAGGAGGGGCAGAAGGCCACAGAGAAGCCCCTAGACCACAGGACCCTCCCAATACCACTAGTCCTGGTCTCTCTCAGTGAGATTCAAGGGCACAGGACACGGTTTCCACAACCTCCCAATAGTCAACAAATATTTGCCACATCCCTGTCTGTGGCAGGCTGAGACTTAAAAGGCTCTGTCTCTGGAATGCATGATCTGGTGGGGGGGGGGGGGGGGGCGGACATGGCCATTAATTTAGGGTAACACCAATCAATTTGGTGAAACTGTGGCATGAGTTGGATTTGGAAAGGATGAGCTCAGTCCTGAATGTGTTGAATGGAAGTGTCTGCAGGTT
>CAUYPK010022931.1:0-16647 GCA_963574355.1 Loris lydekkerianus
TGGGGTCCAGAAGTCTCTCACTGACTCCCTGTATCCTCAAAGGGATGATTATAGGCAGATACCACCAGTCAGGGGTCGCTGCACACCTCTTATGGAGGTCTGGGCAGCGCCAAGCCCAGGAGTTTGAGGTTGCTATGAGCTGTGACGTCAGGGCACTCTGCCCAAGGCAACAGCCCAAGGCTCCAGTGTGCCAAAACCGTCTCACTCTGCCCCTAAGGATTAGGGCTGTGAGGCAGTTCAGTCCCTGCCTTTAAGCTGCTCAGTCACTAGGTTACTTTGTCCTGCCCGATCCTTGCTCTGGGACCCTGAGGGCAGAGCTTGCTGGAGCAGTTTTTTCACACAATGGCTTTCACTGAGCCCAGCTCAATGGCTCATTTTGGGGCCCCAGACAATGCCCAAAGTTCTCCACACTTTTGCTCAAGCTCTCCCTAAGGCATCTCAACTGAGTGCCAAGTCCAAAAAAGTTCACAGGTAAGGCCTTTCCAATTTGCAGTTTCACTGCTCCTTGTACTCACGGTTGCCAGCGTGATTAGGTTGATTGAACACATGCAGCCACTTGCCAGTTTTCCACTGTTTTTGTCCTCCTCCTGGAGTCCAGAAGTCCCTTGCTGGCTCCCTGTATCCTCAAAGGGATGATCATAGGCAGATCCCACCGGCCAGAGATGTCTGGAGTCTTATCTCCCCAGACTCTCCGTGCCCAGTTGTAGGGAAACTGTTACTCAGCCGCCATCTTTAATCCGTCTCCCAAGTCCTTTGCACTCTTGCCCACGTTCTCCCAAGGTAGTTCAACTGAGTGCCAAGTTCAAAAAAACCAAAACAGCTAACAGGTAAGGCCTTTCCAGTTTGCAGTCTCACTGCTGCTGTACTTACAGCTGCTGGTGGGATTAGACTGAATGAACACATGCAACCATTTGCCAGTTTTCCACCACTTTTTTTCTCCTCATGGGATCCAGAAGTCTCTTGCTGACTCCCTGTGTCCTCAAAGGGATGTTTATGGGCAGATCCCACCAGCCAGAGATGCTAGAGTCTTGTCTCCCCAGACTCACCATGCCCAGTAGCAAGGAAGCTGTTACTCGGCCGCCATCTTGCTCCTCCCTATACATGTATTTTTATCTGCATTTTTAACATGGGACAAAAAAAAGTCTAAAATGTTCTATGGCCAATATCACCCGCTAAGTAGCTGAGCCACACTTGGAACCCAGATACATTTCTGACTCCTAGTCCTATGTTATCACCACTTTACCCAAGGCATTGGGTTTAGGCATATTTGTAATGATATCCTCCAGTTATACAACACATAGGAGTTACAAAGTACTTTCACACTCACTGTGTTATTTTTTTCTCATTAAAGCCCTTGACAGAGCATTATTATTTGCCCTAAATAGGAAAGCTGTCAATTAACACAAGAAAGTTGCTTGGGGAAGGGGGAGAGGGAGGGAAGGGAGAGGGGAGGATGGGCGGAGGGAGGGTGATTGGTGGGATTACACCTACAGTGCATCTTACAAGGGTACATGTGAAACTTAGTAAATGTAGACTATAAATGTCTTAACACAATAACTAAGAAAATGTCAGGAAGGCTATGTTAAGCAGTGTGATGAAAATATGTCAAGTGGTCTATAAAAACCAGTGTATGGTGCCCCATGATTGCATTAATGTACACAGCTATGATTTAATAATGAAATTAAATTTTAAAAAAAAGAAAATAAAAAAGAAAGTTGCTAATGATGACTGAGCTATGTTAAGTAGACTTAGAACCCAGACACTTCCAGTCTTTGGGTGGATATGAGCATCCATTCTGAGATATTCTGGCTATTTCTCTTCCACCTACTGTAAGTAATAAATCACTGTGCTGAGAGGATGCCCAGATAAACTCATCAGGGTAGGAAAGTCTTGTTTGCATATAATGTCTTCATCTTTAAGGACACTGGACTTCTCCTTTTAAAGAGCTTTTTAGTATTTCCAGCACCCTCCAGGTTCATAAGAGGAGCAACTTGGCTGAGAGATCCAGCTCTAGGAAGACTAAAAATAATTAAATATGGGAGAAGAGTTGGCAGGGAAATAAAGAATGAATGTTCTGGAGGAATGCTGTGAGCATTTTTCCATTCATTCCTTAATGGACAATTAGGCTCATTCCATATCGTAGTTTTGTGAATAGTGCCACAATGAACATGATAATGTAGATATCACTTCAATATGACAATTTCCTTTCTTTTAGATGTATAAGGCATTGCTGTAACATCTGGTAGCCTTATTTTTGGTTTCTTTGAAGAACCTTTATACTATTTTATATACCAGCTATAATAATCTGCCTTCTCACCAACAGTATACAAAGTTCCCATTTCTTGGTATCCTCTCTAGCATCTGTCATTTTCTGTCTTTATGATATTTATACTTTTACTAGGGTGAAATGACATGCTGTTGTGGTTTTATTTGCATTTTTTCTGCAGATTATTGGTATTTAGCATTTTTTCTTACCAATTATATGTCTTTCTTTGGAAAATAATGATTCAGATATTTTACCCATTTTCTATTTTTATTTTTATTTTTCTTTCAGATTAAGGTAAGGGTAGATATGATTAGGTACCTTGTTTATGTTTGTTAGGAAAAGTCCAAGTTGTATTGAAGTCATTACCCAGGAAGAGTGTCACATACCCCTAATGGTCTTCTTTTTCAAGAGATTATGGCTTTTTTTTTTTTTTGCTATTGAATTATTTGTGTTTTTTGTATATTCTCTCTATTAATGCCTTGTCACTTGGATAGTTTGCAAATACTGTATATACTCGAGTATAACCCGAACTCGGCACAAATTTTGTGCCCAAAAAAACTCGGCTTATACTCGAGTATATACGGTAGATGGAATTTAAAGTGCATTAGTATCTTCAGTCTTGAAGATAATTCAGTAGATACCGTATATACTCGAGTATAAGCCGAGTTTTTTCCGGCACAAAATTTGTGCCGAAAAACCCGAACTCGGCACAAAATTTGTGCTGAAAAAAACTTGGCTTATACTCGAGTATATACGGTATTTCCTTCTGCCTTGTGGGTTGTCTCTTCGTATCATTGACTGCTTTGCAAGCTGTTTAGTTTGGGGTAATGCAGTTTATTATTTTTGTTTTTGTTTCCTGATTATGAGGCCTTACACAAAACATATTTGTGAAGATCACTATGAAGGCATTTTCCCAGTGTTTTCTTGTAGTGGTTTTACAAATTATGCTTATATCTTTAATACATTTTCATTTGGTCAAATTTGCTATTCAGACAAAGTTTTCAGTTTTTCAACTGTATTTTCAAGCTTTAGGATTTATGTTTTTCTCTCTAAAAATTATTTCAACATTTTTGTTAAATTCCTGTGATAAATTACCAAATTTCTGTTTTCTCTTGAAGTTTGTTGAGCTTCCCTAACCAGTTATTTAGAATTCCCTGCCTGAGGTCACATACATTATTACTTTAGGTTTGGTACCTGCCACATTATTTTATCCTTTAATGGAGGTCATGTTTCTCTAAAATTTAGAGAAAATTGTTCTTAATGTTTATAAACATTTGTAGCTGTTCGGGCATTAAAAAGTTAGTATTTTCCCCCTGTCATTCAAGTCTCCCCTTTTCTTCTTCAGAAGAAGGAAGAAATCGTCCTTCTTCTGAGGGCCTTCCAAGAATTCAGAGGCCTGACTCTTAAGTCAACTGTCACTTCATCTGTTTCAACACTAAAGGATGCACTCAGACCAATTAAACTAAAAGTATCTCTTTCCCAAGGAGAGCAATATCATAGCTGGCACCACACTGCGTCACACCCAAAACCCATGGCCTCCCAGACCAGTGTGGTTCCAGAACTTACCCAAGGCCCACAGCTACTACTGCCTGACTGCCACAAATGTTTATTCAAAGCCCAAGGCCTCTTTAGTCAGCAGGTGGTGAAGGTGGCTGGGACTTGGGTCCATCTTCCCAAGGTGGCCCACTGCCTTCTGGCCTAGGGTTGGCCTAGAAGTGCTGTCCAGGAGCAATGGCTGGAATTAGGGGCTTCAGAGTGTGATCTGGGCTATGTTTTGCTGTGGTGAGGCTGGTACTCAATTCCAAGGCAAAGTCCCATGTACCTTTCCCTCTCCTCCCCTGGGTAGATGGAATCCCTTTCTAAGCTGCGCTGCCTGGATCTAGGGAAAAGGTGACCGCTGCAGCTGCAGTCATTCTGTGCTTTATCCTGAGCCTGCCACCTCCCAGACAATATTGCACAAAGCTCACCCAAGAAATGTGGCTGCTGAGGCCACTTAATCATCTGATGGTGAAGTGAGCCAGAGTGAAGTTCTTCCCAGCAGGGCAGCAGATTTCCCTCTGTCCAGGCCCTGCTTGATTCTAGTGGGTGTCTGCTTAGTACCGTAATCCACCATGAGAAGGCATCACTGAGTTCTAAAAAAAGTCTCACAACAACTTCTGTCTCCTCCCCAAGGCACACAGATGCTCTCCACATGCTGTGCTGACTGAGGCGAAGGAGGAGTGGTGTGGGCAATGCAAGACTCTAAGCATAACCAGTTTCCATTGGTAAATAACTGTGACTACCAGGGGTGATGCATATCTCCTCCCAAGGCGGTGAGTATCCTTCAGTATTTAGAAGACTTATACACGCATATACTAAAGTTTAGAGCAGAGTTTCACCACCTCTGCTCCATACATGCTGTTGGCTTGCTAAATTATTTGTTATGAGTTGCTGTCCTGTGTCCTGTAGGATGTTTAGCAGCTTCTCTGGCTCCTACCAGGAGAAAGTTCCTTGCCTTTCAGTCTTACCCTCTACCAAGTTGTGTCAAACAAAATGTCTCCAGACATTGCCAGATGTCCCCTGGAGTAGACTGTGCCTCCTGGCTGAGAACTACTGTTTTACAGGAATCAAACCCATGGAGCAAATGTTTTTGAATTAAGAAAGAAGTTATGATTATGCAATATTATATATACTCTTGGTGTGAATACCAATGCTGCAGGAGGACAGCCTTGTAGCCATCAGGAATAAGCTTGCTCCTGCAATGTTAAGAAATGAGGACAAAAACAGACTACACAGCATGGGATGGCGTGTAGCGAAGTTCTTTATTCGGGGGTCTGATTTTATACACTTCTAGTCTTGTACATATATCCTACATATACTTATAAAATATTACTGAATTTGCTTGTTAGAGTTAAACAGTTTTAAATCTAATTTAAAAGTATAATGGGAAATTTATTTACATTTATATTTTTAAGGTTAAATTTTATTAAAACACTGCTTCAATATTAGAAGAACCAAATACACTTCACATGTACCATTTGTGTAATTCATAAAAGGTTAGTTTGCTAAAATTACCAGAATTGCTTAGCATTTAAGAAAACATGGATTATTACAAAAGTTTTGATATACACAAAAATCAAGAAACATAAAATCTGCACAGATGGAAACTGGAAACCCCCTACAAACACTGGTAAGATGAGCAAGTCTAAACTTGGGCAGGTGAATCAGAAAGGATGCTGTCAACTGTGTTTCTTGGAAGTGAAGAAATGGACAACATAGTTGTTCTCAAAATTTTTATAGTGATTTGTGATGAATTTCATCTGGGTAGAGACCAGAGGTCATGCTAACACCCTGGAATGCACAGGTCAAGTCTCACAACAGGTAATTGTCCATTGTGTCATTGTTGGAATATCATTGTGTCAAAGTTGACAAAGGATGGAAATTAAATCTCAGGAAGATCCTTCCTTCCTTCCTTCCTTCCTTCCTTCCTTCCTTCCTTCCTTCCTTCCTTCCTTCCTTCCTCCCTCCCTCCCCTCCTTTCTTCCTTGCCTTTCTTTCCTTTCTTTTGTGAAAGAGAGGCAGAATTCCTCCTCAGTTCCATAGCCTAATTCTAGGCTTAGCTGGAACAGAAGGGAACAGGTTCTCAATCTAGGTATCACGTTCATCCGTGAGCTTTCCCTGATGCTCAATGCTGGCTGCAAGTTCTTTTTCTCTTGACATGTTGGGACAGGAAACTGTTCTAGCCAACCTGTTCCAACCTGGAAGAATATCTATCTCACTGTTCCTCACTGATAGACAACTCTTTCATGAGGCGATGATTTGAATGTTTGTTTACCCCCAGTATTCATGATGAAAATTATTCCCCAGTGCAACAGTATTCAGAGGTAGAGCCTTCAGGAGCTACGTAGACCAGAAGGACTCCTCTTTAATAGCTGGAACTAATGTTTTATAAAATAGACAGAAAGACCTAGCTTTTTGTTTGTTTGCCCTTGTGGCATGTGAGGATACAGCAAATGTCCTTTCCAGAGGATACAGCAAAAAAGCGTCATCGTGAAGCAGAGGCTGGACCCTCTCCAGACACTGAAAACCTGCTGGTACCTTGACCTTGGACTTCCAGCCACCAGAAGCATAAGATATAAATGTCTATTCTTTATAAATTACCCAATCCCAGGTATCTTGTTGTAGCAGCAGAATCATACTAAGGCAAGTAATATGCTGAAGTCAAGTGGAACAGCAGTTACTCATGCCGCCCTTCCCTGCCCTCAACTCCTGTCTCTCCTCAATAAATATTGATCTCTCTGGTCTGGGTATGCCCACCTTCCCTCTTTCATGTGCTCACCCCATGCTCTCCATCATGACACACATTCAGAATTGTGTGCATCAAACACCAAAATCTCAGTATTGTTTGGGGTTTATGGTAGGTTTAAGAAGCTCAGCCTTTAAAGCATTGTGGAATAATTTTTCCTGGAGTAAGAAGTGGAAGGGGACAGAATAATATAAGTTGGTCCTTTCCCTAATAACTCTCCCTGCTATATCATGTTTACTGTGTTTTACCTAATATCTTATATATTTTGTTATATAATATAGTTAATATACCTGAAAAGCATCAATCACAGGAGAGAATAACCTGTAAAGACCTAATGAAGGAAGTGTACTTGTTCATCAATAAGAGAAAGCCAAAAGAAAGGAATAAGTCACAGAGCTCAGAAAATATTATTTACTACTTCCCAAGTTTCACTCCCCCACCAAAAAACTGGTAAGGATCTCTCAGCCCATAATCTAGGAGTTCCACTGGAAGTAACTTAGAGCAAGTGTAGCTGATGAAGTGTCACAGAGATCTTGAAAATATGGGAGCTAAACTACGTAGTGTGTGAGGACCAGCCCCAGCTCCCCACTGAGAAACATTTTAATGCAGGGACCAAGTGATCCTGTTGACCATCACACTGCTTCCCCAGAGGCCAGATAGTGCCCACACCTTTCTCATTGATTATAATTTATCTCTCGTTCATTCACTACCCACCTTTCTAAATATATACCAAGGTCCACCTAAAACTGTCCGTGTTCAAAGCTTAGTTCCCAAGGGCACACAGTTCCACTGGTTCCAACCTCCTGCGATGGGGATATAATGCAGATTCTGAGCCATTTTTTGCATAGCTTCATTTTTCTTATCTACGTGAGAATACATGGGAAAACCGAGTTTGTGCATCGTCTGGAACTGGGTATAGATGACATAGGAGATGAGGCCATGGACCCGGTACTCTGGCACAGTGCCTGCCATCCGCATCTCTCCAGTCTGGTCCATTAGTATCCAGGACACAGGTGTCCCCTCGGGCCCCACTAGACAGGTGTTGGGGAATGTCTGGATGCAGTGCTCAATGTATTTCTGGCTTCTCTCATTGCCTCCAAAAGACCAAAACTTATTCACCAAGGTGGCATGGGTAGCATCCAGGGATGAGATTTTAAAGACCTCTTTATCGCTATAAACGATAGAAAAAGGAAATGACATTTGTGAGTATGAAGGTTTATATTTTTCTTACTTCTGTTGTTTCAAGAGACAGAGAAGACTGAGGGAATTGTGAATGCAACATCTTAGAGTGTGAATGAGCTTGTGATGATAGAGGAATGAAATAAAGGCCAGTGTTGTTAGGGGAAGTGAACAGGAAGTGCAGGAAAGGTGCAAGTGCGAGCTAGAGAGATTTATTCCAAATGAGAAGGGAAATGATGGAATGATGGAATCTCCTGTTTTGTAGATCATTATAGAAAGATCAGATTGAAAGCAGGGAAGTGTTGAATGTCATAGATTGACTTTTATCCAACTCACATGGGCTTGGGCTTGCCACCATTGGGTGATAAAGTTTGTGTATCCATCAGGAAAGGAGCCAGTTTCTTGGCTGTCTCAGACTTTACATAGAGAATGCATTGTGTTTGTTTGACTTTAAAAGATTTAGTGGCTGCAAGATTTTCTATCACCTCATTCAGGCTGGGATGTGAACCTAGATGGGATCATAAGGAGAGATGTCATGGTTTGGATATATATATGGGAGAAGTAGTCCGGTGGAGTAGAGAGTGTCTGAATTTAGATTCATAAACCCTTGGTTCTGGGCTTGGTGCTGTTGCTGTGTGACCTGAGTCATGTAGTCAAGATTTGTGTAACTGCTTCCTGTTTTACTTAAGTCTAGATATACCTAGAGATAAATTTGGCCATGGTCATGTCATTATTGGCAATGAAAGATACAAAGTATTTGGGGCTACACAATCATGTACGTTTGATAATGAAAGGAAATGAGTTTTTAAAAAGTGGAAGCCATTGTCTCCTGAGCTTTGCTTTCATGTGATAGACTATAGCATTAATGACTCACAATTTGGCCTGGTGTCCGTTCTTTGGCACAGTCCCCTCTTGCACTATTTCTGACCTTGGCCATGTGACTTGCTTTCGTTAAGGGAAAGAGCAAATTTAATGTAAAGAGTCTTAACATTTTTTACACTTTGGGCTTTCCCTGAACCCCCCTCCTCCCCACGGTTACCTTAGGACCATAAAATAGGCCTAGGTTACCCTGCTAGAAACATGTGCTTCTCTGATGCTGTCACCAAGTCACCAACTGGCACTACTGACCAGCCAGAACCATCATTCAGGCACATGAGTGATGCTGTGTTACTGCGACCAGCCATACTCTATCTGTGAATTGATTTCAGCCCTATGAATAAAGCCAGATGAAACCAGCAGAAAGACCAACTTGTAGGGCCCAGCACAAATGTTTAATTTAGAGAATTATGAGGTCTGCTGTGCAGCCAAAGTAAACTGACACATTCAGGTATTAGGCCAAGTTCTTCCTATCCAAACTTTTATTTGATCTTTCTAGTACTCTAAGATTTAGGGACTATTTTATCCTGATTTCTATATGTAAGGAATGTGATTTCAGGGAGATTAAGTCAATTGTCTAGGATGACATAGCAAGTAATCTGTAGATGTGGTCCTAGGGAGTCTGACTCCAGTGGGCATGCTGTTACCATGGCAGTTGTCTTTGGAGACCTGGGAGCTGTTCTGTGGCACATGAGCTATCACTCTGAACCCAGGAATAGAAGGCCAGGCTGTACTCTGGAATCCAATCTCCCTAAGTGTTCTAGGTACAACTGCACAATACGTCATAAATCCTTCTCAACAATAAATTACACCTTGGTCCAACATGAAACCTATTCCTTGCCAGCTATAAGGTTTGAGTTTTTAATCCCCTTTGCAGGTATGGTTTTCACTGTGTCAAAAAATCAACAGCTTAAAAGAGAGATGTACAAGTCAAGTGAAGACTTACTTAGAACACAGAAGTAAGTCAGCACACAACCCATTTCTCTTACTTACTTTGAATTTGTAAATGCTGCTTCCAATTGATGACTTCTGGTGAACCAAGGAATTTCTGACAGTTTTGGATATCTTTGGAGAAGATTTGATAGGTATTGGTATAGTGATCAAGGTCATCTATCATATTCTGTTATTGTTGGGAAAAGGAGAATAAAACACATTATTTTATGATTGCGATGCTTTTTTTTTTTAAAGAACATTATATTGTGATATATTTAAGTAATAAAGTATTAGTTTTTGTATATTACAGATATTTCTCAGTCATTTAAATCATGAGACAAAGATCTGAAGTTTAACCATTCACCTTATTATAGAAAATTCTAGAATAATACTGTTCTTTATGCTTATATTGCCTTAAAAGTTCCAATCAAAGACACATTTCTTTAGAAAGTATTCTATAACTTCCTCTTCCTCTAAAGGAAGAAGAAATCAACAATGATCAAGAGTATGCTTTTATTTAAGGAGTAAGTTTTACTACAGTTGGAATACTTGCAGAAAACACAAACTATGAACATGATAGTGTGAAACAGATACTCTGGATTAAAATTCATCAATATGTAATGAAACCAAAAAAGATAAAAACCAATTAGGAATGCTTTTGGTAAAAAAAAACTATAGTTAAACATATTGTAACTCCAGAACGGAAAAATGTCATTTTTTCACATAGATTTCCTCAAATTATTTATAAAATTATTTATTTAGAGGAAGAAGGCTGGGGAATATATTGTCACAACTAGTATAAAATCAGAAATTTTTAAAATAATAGTTGGAAAACATTGAACAAAAACACACTCAAGCGAGCAATGATATTGACTAATTTTGTTGCTTAAAATCACAATCAAAAGAAACACAATTTTATGTGTTTAGTTTTTCTTGTTAATGTAAACTTCTTACTGTTCTATATTGTTCATTTATTATTTTACCTTTGATTTTTAAATAAAAGAGTATATATATTTTCCAAACACAGTAGGTTGTATTACTGTATGTATACATTCTGAGATAGCTACATTGAGCAAATCAACATATTCCCTGGAGGACATTATGCCAGACTCAGAATTCAAAGTCCACATACTTTCACTTGAATGGGGAGTGGAACACAAGTTGTACTAATAGAAGGAAAGATTACAATGGTGATTACCAGGGGCTGGGTTTTTAAGGAGAGTAGGTTTATGGAGAACATGTGAATAACATATATAAAGTTTTAGTTAGATAGGAGAATTTCGAGAGAAATATTGTGCAACATGGTGACTTTTATTATTAACAATGTACTGTAGTCTTGAAAATTACTAAGAGAATAGATTTTAAGTGTTCTTACCATGCAAAAGATGAACATATATTATTTAAATTAGTGATTTTAAAATAACTTTGTATTAAAGGCATAATATTTGTTTTTTGATGTTCCAAAATAAGCTTATAAATTTTTACCTTGAAAGTATTAGATATTTCACTAACTTTCAAGTCTTTCCTCAAATATATATGGAAATTCTAATATTATAATTTTTGTTATTTATTTAGTTACTGGAAGTCATTATTCTGTTTTACATATTTGTATTTTTGTCCTTGATAATTTTCTTTGGTTAAAGTGTCCACGTTTTCTTGTCATCCTGACAAAAACATATTTACCTACAAAAATCCAGTTCAGATGAACTCTCCACAAAGACATACCTTTACCTGGCAACCTCCACCTTCTACTCCATAGTTTAATCAGGTGTCACTTGGGTTATTCTTGTCTCTTGGACATCTTCTGTCCTTGCATACTTTATACCAAGTTGTGATTTGTCCATCTTCAATACTCTAAGCTTATTGAGGACAGAGACTTGTTGACCATCACTAGGATTTATTTCCATGTGCCCTGGTTCTAATACATATCCAAACACATGGCAGCATAAGGCAAATATGAATATAAAAGACTATTCACTCTACACTTGGTACCTTACCTGCTCCTGAGGACGGACAACCACTGTGTTAAAATCAGGCCACTTGTCCACCAAAGCTATTAGCTTGAATGGGTTTCTCTGCCTTATGTGGAAGATGGTTCCATAAACCTACAAAATTCCAATGAAGTGAGAGGGTCAGCTTAGAGGTAAAGGTGGCAAAAGGGCAGTTGGATCAGGGTAAGAATTTTTTCTATAAAATCATGACATACACCCTAATATTCCAAAATTAAAAATATACATATATACAAAAAAATCCATTGGTGGGCAGTGCCTGTGGCTCAGTGGGTAGTGTGCTGGCCCCATATATCGAGGGTGGCAGGTTTGAACCTAACCCTGGCCAAAGTGCAACAAAACAACAGCCAGACCTTGTGGTGGGCACCAATAGCCCCAGCTACTCAGGAAGCTGAGGCAAGAGAATCGCCTAAGCCCAAGAGCTGGAGGTTGCTATGAGCTGTGACTCCATGGCACCCTACTGAGGGCAATAAAGTGAGACTCTGTCTAAAAAAAAAAAAAATCCGTTGGTGAGGTTGGGCTCTGACCACCCCACACCCCTTATAGACTGTTAAGGCTACTGCTAAGGATGACACTAATAGGCTGCTGGCTCTGGGTGAATTACAACCGAGAATTTGAAGCTATGTTTTGAATTCTTAAATTTCTCTTCTCGAATCTTCTAAGTACAAGAAGGCTTTTTTTTTTTTTTTTTTTAATAAACTTCATCAAATGTTATGGTATGGATCATGTAAGCCTATGTAATAAGAGACGATCTCTGTCCTTGGGAGTTCATAGTCAAAGATTTCAGAATAAATTATTTAAATGATTTCTGAAAAAAATTCATGACATTTTGCTATAGAAAGGAGTCAATAAGAGAATCTAGTTCAAACAAACTTCATGAATTACGTTTTTATATTTCTTTCCTCAAAGAAGACCTTTTTCTTTCCATCAGATAGATATAAATCATACATGCATGTAATAAAATTCAAACCAATACATTTATCATTTTATAAACACTATTCTTTATTGTAGGGTTTAATATCTTTTTCCAGACTTATTCTATTCCTACACATAGACACACACGATTTCACAAAAATAAAAGTACTGACATTTGGTATTTTTCCCCGCTGGACATATTTGTGAGCTGATTTCTGTATTCATCACCATAAAAATTAATTTTAAATTATTCTTACTGGCTGAATAGAAGTCCATTCTATGAATGGGCCATGGTTCATGTATTCATTTGCTAATTGATGGTGGTTACTGCTATTTTCAACTTTTCACTTAAACAAATCATTTTTCATTGAAGAGCTTTCATAGGAATCCTTGCATGGGTACCTGATCTTTTCTTAAAATGTCCATCCAGAATGGTACATGCTGCTTCAAATGTTCTATTCACATTTAAAACCCTTTAACATGGGCAGACCGCCATGGCAGCGCCACAGGTTTTGACATTTTGGCGGCAGAGGCGCACACGGCCACTTCCAGGTCAGTGGCACACCAGCAGCAGCAGTCGACCTTCCAGGTCCCCTCAGCCATGCCTCGGTGCTCCTGCTGCCTCAGTCCGGGGGCTACCAGGCCCTGCTCCCTGGCCAGGTGGCTGCAGACATGTCCCAGGGCCGGACGGGGTGAACCGGCTCACAGAGACCACCTACCAGTTCCTCTCACAACACACCAGTTGAAAATCACTGCTCTAGATCACTACCCATGATCGGCACCTGCTGGGACCCCGGTAAGAGCTGCGCGGTGACCGGCAATCAGCACCCGCCTGGAAACGGTAAGAGCTGCACTGAGACATGCAACTGGCACCCGCAGGACCTCCGTAAGAGTTGAGCCACGGCCAGCAACCCACCATCAGCACCTACCGGGACCCTGGTAAGAGCTGCACTGCCAGTAACAGCGGGCTGCAGCCGGGCTTCCGCACCCCCTAACCAGGCACTCCAGGAGCCTTGCAACCCCGCATTCTCCCTCCTGTACCCTCCCTGCCTCTACAGTGGCCCACTCGTCTGGCCAGGGACTCTGGTAGCCATGTGCCTTCCGGAGCCCTCCCTGCCTCTGCTAGGAGCCCTTCTCCTGGCCAGAGACTGCTGGAGCCTTGGGCCCTCTGTGCCAAAGTCACTGGGTGCCAGGCACTCCCAGAACCATGTGCACCCTCCTCCCCCAATTGCTGGATCCCGGTGGTTCACACTCCAGAGCTGTTCCCACAAGCAGAACTCCCTGGCTGGGGCAGCCCCAGAGGAGCTACACAGGGTAACTCCCTGAAAAGATCCAGCAACAATAGAGTGATCCCTCTGAGGTCTAATCTTGGAGAGACACCTCCACAACTCTAAGGATGGCCAGAGGCAACAGTGAAAAACAATCATGAGGCAAAATCAATGGAAATACTCTGGCAATATGAATAATCAGAGTATATCAACTCCCCTAAGGAACAATGGGGCAGACACAGCACAAGATCTCAGGCACAAACAAATAGCTGAGATGTCAGAAATTGAATTCAGAATCTGGATAGCAAATAAGATCCACTTAGAATTCCAAGCAGTAACCCAAAAAATATCCCAAGAATTCAATGAATTCAAAGACCAAATGCCCAAAGATTTTGACACATTGAGACAAGAAGTTGCAGCCCTCAAAGATCTGAGAAACACAGTAGAATCCCTCCGTAACAGAATAGAGCAAGCAGAAGAAAGGATTTCTGACATTGAAGACAAAGCTTTCAAACGCTCCAAACTCCCAAAGAGGAAGAGAAATGGAGGGCAAAACCAGATCACTCTCTCAGAGAGCTCTGGGATAATTCGAACAAAACCAATATTCGTCTTATAGGGATCCCCTACAGCGATGAAGTGGCTTCACAAGGCACAGAGTTTCTTCTCCATGAGATTATGAAAGAGAACTCACTAAAGTTAAAATGAATGAGAAAATTCTGAAAGCAGCCAGACAAAAGAAAACCATTACCTACAAGGGGAAGAATATTAGAATAACTGCAGATCTCTCTGCTGAAACCTCTCAAGCTAGAAGAGGATGGTCATCGACTTTTATTCTCCTTAAACAAAATAACTTTCAACTCACAATCTTGTACCCAGCTAAACTGACTTTCATTTATGATGAAGAAATTAAAGACTTTAATGACATTGACATGTTGAAGAAATTTGCCATAACTAAACCAGCTCTCCAGGATATTTTCAGACCTATCCTCCATAAAGACCAGTGTAATCCTCCACCACAAAAGTAAACCCACCCAGAAAATTTTGATCAAATTCCAACTTCCACAGTCACAAAAGTATTAAAAATGTCCACCAGACTCTCTAAAGGCTTATCAATATTCTCAATTAATGTGAATGGTTTAAATTGTCCTCTAAAGAGGCATAGGTTGGCTGACTGGATACAAAAACTCAATCCAGATATCTGCTGCATACAAGAATCGCATCTTACATTAAAAGACAAATATAGACTCAAGGTGAAGAGATGGTCATCTATACTCCAGGCAAATGGAAAGCAGAAAAAAGCAGGCATTGCAATCCTATTTGCAGATGCAATAGGCTTTAAACCAACCAAAATAAGGAAGGATAAAGATGGACACTTCATATTTGTTTAAGGCAATACTCAATATGATGAGATTTTAATTATTAGTATTTATTCAGCCAACCAGAATGTACCTCAATTTATAAGAGAAACTCTAACAGACATGAGCAACTTGATTTCCTCCATTTCCATAGTAGTTGGAGATTTTAACACCCCTTTAGCAGTGCTGGATAGATCCTTCAAAAAGAAGCTAAGCAAAGAAATTTTAGATTTAAACTTAACCATTTAACATCTGGACTTACCAGATATCTACAGAACATTTCATCCCAACAAAACTGAATACACATTCTTTCCCATCAGCCCACGGAACATACTCCAAAATCAAACACATCCTAGGCCACAAATTTAACCTCAGCAAATTTAAAAAAAAATAGAAATCATTCCTTGCATCTTCTCAGACCATCATGGAATAAAAGTTGAACTCAATAACAACAGGAATCTGCACACCTATACAAAAACATGGAAACTAAATAACCTTATGCTGAAGGACAGATGGGTTATAGATGAGATTAAGAAGGAAATCATCAAATTTTTGGAACAAAACAGCAATCAAGATATGAACTATCAGAACCTCTTGGATACTGCAAAAGCAGTCCTAAGAGGGAAATTTATAGCACTGCAAGCCTTCCTCAAGAAAACGGAAAGAGAGGAAGTTAATAACTTAATGGGACATCTCAAGCAACTGGAGAAGGAAGAACATTCCAACCCCAAATCAAGGAGAAGAAAAGAAATCACCAAAATCAGAGCAGAATTAAATGAAATTGAAAACAAAAGAATTATACAACAGATCAACAAATGCAAAAGTTGGTTTTTCAAAAAGATCAATAAAATAGATAAACCTTTGGCCAACCTAACCAGGAAAGACTTTAATGAGACTTTAAAGACTTTAAAACCAGGAAAAAAAGAGTAAAATCTCTAATTTCATCAATCAGTAACATTACAGATGAAATAACAACAGATCCCTCAGAAATTCAAAAAATCCTTAATGAATATTACAAGAAACTTCACTCTCAGAAATCTGAAAATCTGAAAGAAATTGACCAATACTTGGAAGTACGCCACCTACCAAGACTTAGCCAGAATGAAGTGGAAATGTTGAACAGACCTGTGTCAAGTTCTGAAATAGCATCAACTATACAAAATCTCCCTAAAAAGAAAAGCCCAGGACCAGATGGCTTTACGTCAGAATTCTACCAAACTTTTAAAGAAGAACGAGTACCTGTATTACTAAACCTCTTCCAAAATATAGAAAAAGAAGGAATACTACCCAACACATTCTATGAAGCAAACATCACCTTGATCCCTAAACCAGGGAAAGACCCAATAAGAAAAGAAAATTATAGACCAACATCACTAATGAATATTTATGCAAAAATGCTCAATAAGATCCTAACAAAAAGAATCCAACAACACATCAAAAAAATTATACACCATGACCAAGTCGGATTTATCCCAGGGTCTCAAGGCTGGTTCAATATATGTAAATCTATAAATGTAATTCAGCACATAAACAAACTAAAAAATAAAGACCATATGATTCT
>CAUYPK010022932.1:0-38093 GCA_963574355.1 Loris lydekkerianus
AGCTGTATACATTAGTGCAATCAAGGGGTACAATGTGCTGCTTTCATATACAATCTGAAGTATTCTCATCAAACTGTTCAGCGTAGCCTTCATGGCATTTTCTTAGTTACTGTATGTAGGTAAAGTGTATTGTTAAAGGCAGTGCCCGTAGCTTAGTGGGTAGGAATGCACCGGTCAGTATGCACCAACCACATACAATAAGGCTGGTGGGTTTGAACCTGGCCTGGGCCAGCTAAAACAACAGTGACAACTGCAACAACAACAAGAAAAGTAGCTGGGCATTGTGGCAGGTGCCTATAGTCCCAGCTACTTGGTAGGATGAGGCAAGAGAATCGCGTAAGCCCAAGAGTTTGAGGTTGCTGTCAGCTGTGGTGCCACAGACTCTACAGGGCAACAGCTTGAGACTCTGTCTCAAAAAAAAAAAAAAAAAAAGCATTGTTAAGGGAAAAGGAAGAAAGTAAAAAACAGGAATGTGTGTACACAGTACACGTATTTGTTTACATATGCATAAGTATCCCTGTAAGGGTGCAAAAGAAACTAATGACATTGATGGCATTCAGAGAGGGAAAATGAATAGTTGCATCTGTGGATTGGGTATGAGTAATAAAGAAACTATTTACAACATAACATTTGTGTCTTTGAATTTTGAAGTATGTGAATATATTAACCATTCAAAAATAAATAAAATTTAAGTTATGAAAAAATAAAAATAATTCACTCTCATGATGGTGGCAATGGTTTCATGGGTACATAAAGTATGTCAAAACTTATCAAATTGGACACTTTAAAATATGTATAGCTTATTGCATACCAGTTATAGCACAAGAAAACAACTAAAAAAAAATGTAAACGAGAAGATTAGCCAATAATAATGTTGGGAAATATTGTTGCCATTTTAAGAAAACAAATAGAAAAATTAAATCCTTACATCACAGCAGATATGAAAATAAATTCCAATTAGAGTAAAAGGCAAGATAAAAAAAGAAAGCAAGCCTGCTACAGCGGCATGCGCCTTTAGTCCCAGTAACTCAGAAGGCTAAGGTGGGAGGATTGCGTGAGCTCAGGAGTTCCAGGCCAACCTGGACAAAATACAGAGACCCCCATCTCTAAAAAATAAAAATAAAACACGTAAGACAAAAATTTTAAAAGGAAAACAAAACAAAAGCCCTACACAATGTTGGAAGAAAATACTGGAGAGTTACAATGTATTTTTATAAATTTCAAATGTGAAAGGGCTTTTCAAGAAATACTGAAAACCTAAAAGCCAAAGAGAAAAGTAATAATAATAGCAGATTATGCCACCTAAAATACAAACCTCTGAAAAGAAAAGACACCAGGAATGTCAATGACCAAAGTCTCAAGCTATCTGGTGGAATATCTTTTTTTACACTATCTTTAAGAGTGGTGTAGTGCAAAGAAGTGGGTCACGTACCAACAGAACAGAGAAGGGAGAACACAAGTTCAGAAACCGTTCCCCGTCCTTCTGCACTGTTGTCCCCTATCAAAGGCTATTGAAGCCCCGCCTCAGAATGCAATGAAATGCACAACTACGTAAAGCAAAATGCAAAAGATGACAGAGGAAATCAGTTAACTGATTTATAGTTATGTGAATATGTGCTTCTTTACTAACAATAAATAAGATAATAGCAGCAAGTCTAAGAACTACTGCAATTCTGAAGTAGAGACAAGCACAGAAAACATTTGAGGATCTCTGAAACAATTGTAAGGTCATATGAAATCTGTAATTACAATTGGTGACAAAGTCCAGATGCTGCTAAAACACTTTAACACTGTATATGGGACTGCACAACCTTTTTGGAAAGAAGTGTGGAGAATCCTGAAAGAACTCAAATTAAACCTCACATTTGATCCTGCGATCCTATTACTAGGCATCTACCCAGAAGAAAAAAAAATCATTTTATCATAAGGACATCTGCACTAGATTGCTCATCGCAGCTCAATTTACAATCCCCAAGATATGGAAACGATTTAAATGCCCATCAACCCAGGAATGGATTAACAAGCTGTACCCCATGGAATACTATTCAGCCATTATGAGATGGAGACTTTACATCTTCTGTATTAACCTGGATGGAGTCAGAACACATTCTTCTTAGTAAAGTATCACAAGAATGGAGAAGCAAGAATCCAATGTACTCGACACTAATACAAAGTCAGTAGATGCCTACTTCAGAGAAAAACTCAAATCAATCCAAGGTGGGGGGCGGGGAACGAGGGAGTGAGAAAAGGAGAGAAGAGAGGGGGATAGGTGTGCTCCCACTTAATGGGCACAATGTTAGGGTGCATGGCACACCTCTCAGGGGTGGGACACAGTTATAAGAGGGACTCTACCTAACATATGCAACTCTTGTAAACTAATTCTTTGTACCCTCAAATTAACCTGAAACAACAAATAAAAAAAATTATAATTTGTGATTTGTCTATATGGAAGGAATGGCTGGATTTTGATTAAAGGTTAATTAAAATAAAGATGTAGTGTTTTTCCCATTCAAATTCACAGACTTCTGGGCTCTATCTACGCACCTTTTGGAGGGCTTCTTCAACCCCAGGTTCAGTGCTCCAGGGAAAGATCTTGCCAAAACCTGCAAAGTGCAAAAAACAAAGTCCAATCAAATCAACTTACTTAAAGTTAGATAAAGAAACAAAACCACTGAGAGTTGAGTTATGCGACTCCAGCACTCAACCCTTCAGATTCTTGCAGAGAGACTCTAAAGAGCTCCTGCCTTCCTTTGCATGTCACCATGTGGTGAGGAATCACGCCAAGTGTCCTGCTCCACAAATCACACTCAGCCGAAGTCTGCAGACGGTGGGCAGCACTGACTAGCTGAAAACAGAATCCTTGGGAAAGCAATCTCAAAGTTGTTGGCTGACATGATTATTTTCTTAGGTATGTATCTGTTATCCTGGGATATTTAGAACTAAATGCAGAGATGAAGTAAATCAAACCTATGGTACTCTGTGCTTGTGCTGACTTTGGAAAGACTCCGAAACTATTTAGTATTTTAAGACCTTGTGATATTTAAGACAATTTGGCATATTAGGTGCCACTTTAGATTTTCCTCCCTTACCTTATTATTACCTTTCCAATTCCCTAGTATCTTCCCCACCTCCAAACTTCAGAGAGCCCACGGGGCGCAATCCTTTATTATCTACTCTAGCTACACTCACTCACACCCCAGAGGAACACTATCTTTATGCTGATAAAACCAAATGTCATCTCTACTAGACCCCTCCCCTGAATTCATTCTTTCCAATCTAACAGCCTATTCAACATTTCTTCTGGATTGTCTTAAACTCTGATTCACTGCCCTGACCACACCCCTCACAAATCTGTTCCTGGTCTTCCCCACATCAGAAAATTACAAGTACGTTCCTGCAGGGACTCAGGCCAAACACTGTGGTGTCATCCTTTTTCAGCAATATAAACATTTATAAAATTTTGGCTAACAAAATGAGGCAGAACAATAGAGACTGGATAAATATAATTCCTGCCTCTGCAATAGTGTTTAATCTACTAGCATACACAATGTTAAATCTAACAACTTTGTGCAATTTTTACCCATTCCATACCATTTCGGTTATGAGCCTTCATTTCTGAGCATTCTCACGCTCCCTTGGCATGCTCATACGGGGTTTTAAATTCCTTGTGTGTGACAAGGACAGGTCCCAAATGTAGAGCTCTGGCTTCATCTCTCTCTCTAGAATGCTACTGATATCTGATGCCTACATTTGGAGATGTGAGAATTCAGAGCAGAGCTCCTCATTCTCTTACATTTAACCTGGACTTTCAGCCTCCAACTCATTTCAGTTAAACTCTATTTACTCTGTTGCTCAAGCCTAAAACCTTAGCTTCATTTTTCATGACTCTTTCCTGATTTTGTCCAATTTTTCATCAGATCCTGACAGTTCTTCTTTTAAACTATTGTATATCCCAAAACTATATTACTCCTCACCACCTCCATGGTGGGTCACCCTGATTCAAGCCACCACCATCTCTCACTGAGGTTTTTCCAGTGGCCTCCTCACTACAAATAGTTTCTCATCCTACTAACCATTCTCCAAGCCTTCTAACGAAGCCATTTCACTCCTCTGTACGAAGACTTTTGATGGCTTCCTGTCTTGCTCTGAGCCAGCTCCCAAGTCCCTTCCTAAAGTCATGTGCATTTATTAGTTTAGAGTCTGGCTCCCTCCAGTAGAATGTGAGTTCCGCAGGAGTGAAGACCTCCTGTCCTTCATCACCTCTTTAACCACAGAACCTTAAACAGTGCTGGGCACAGAGTGGGCATCAACAAACATCTGTTGCACAAAGAGAATAAACTCTCCATGTGGAGTGAAGGTTGGGAATGTGAAGAAGTATAGGGAAGAGGGCAATGCTAACATTTTATTCTATATTTACTTGTCCTTTTGAAAATGCATACAGTGAGAACAAGATGGAGTCTGTCAGGATAGGGCAGACAGGACACAGCTTGTCTGGTCTGTTTAGGTCCTGTCTGACCTTCACTCTTTCTCCTATTCTACTGTTTTGTAAATTTAGCTTCCACCCTAAAGATTCCTGTCTTGAGTAGTTTATGTGGATTGATTGAGGAGATTAACATTGAATGAAAATGTTGTTTTGGGTCATGAGTTATACTGATTATTGATTACTATGGGTCTTTGTTTCTGCAGATTATTGTTTAAGATAAGGGTTAACATGGCCTTCCCTTTGAACTTAAATGTATAAAATTGAAATGTTGGAAATGGAAGAGCAGAACAATTTTGGAAAGGCTACTCTCACTGTCCTCCAGAACCCAGGCCGTCTGACAAATAACGTTTAGTGGACCTATCCCCGTCTCTGCATATTGGCTGACAGTGACAGGAGGCCAGGCCCTACTTGGCTGGTAACACTTCTCAAAGGGAGGATCTTTCTGAAGACCTAAGTTTTAAAAAATCTTAAGGGGAAAATTTTGAAGTTGAGAGCAAGTCTAAGCTCTATACAACAACTGAAGGAGCTCTGGAATAAGATAGCAAAATCCGTGAGGCCAAAGTAAGTAGGGATGAGGCATTTGAAAATGTTAAATCGGCTTTAAGAAGAAGATTGGATAGAAGCCATCCTCTAGTCTGTGTTGACTTCGTAATGAGGATCAAATTCCAGCTTTAGCTGGAGCCTGTTTCTAGTCTCTTGAAGAACATCTGTGCCCTTGCCCACTTGCTTATCTGTCCTTTTCCCTTTTATCACCCTAACAACATCAATTTCAACTCATACAGGCCATGTGCATTTTTTAATCTCCAGGCAGCTTCTAGTGAGTGAAGGCAGGCCTGATGGAAGGACTTCTTGTGTAAGACCTCAACATCTCAAAATAAAGATTGAAATTGAGAAGACAGCTCAAAATGGCCAACAAGAAAGCAATGAATTCTGCCCAGCTAGGAGCTCCAGGCCCTGAGGATTTGTGGATTTGTGATAATTTTTTCTGCCTGTGATAAGGAGTTAGGAAGAGCAGACATTCCTGGAGGGTAAAAGAATTGCCAGAGAGCAGCTCTAGGATTAACAGTGAGTGTGAGCGGCTCCTTGGACAGGGCCAGTTCTGGACAAGGAGTAAGATTCGCTGGGTGCCTGTCTACGGGTAATGGGTTCACAGTAAAAGACTGGTTAAAGGAGTTAACTTGGAGCAAATTCACCCCTCAGCAGGCCTCCTATCCCGGGTTCCACTCCCACCCAGAGGCAACCAACGCCCAAGCTAGGTTTTCCCTGGAGCACTCTTATCACTAAACTTCATAACAATAGGCCCCACCTGATGGTGCCAACTTCCCAGAAGAATTTAAAAGCAAAACTAGAAGAAGAAAAGCTGTGAGTCCTTTTTCATTCATTGGAGGAAAGACACAAGTACAAGCAGCTTTCTAGAAAAGGAAGATTCAGCTACTGTTGTCCAGGTTTCGAGGGGTGAGTTTTGTCTCAAATACTACATTTGAAAAACGTAGCAGACATCTAAAAAGGGATTCTGACTAATAAAACTATTCATCTTCTTCTACATCTGGTGAGAAATGCTTTTTCTCATTTCTTCTGTCTGCCTGTGATTGCTATTTATCCCTTGGTGAATCCATTTACCCCCAAGACAGGTTTTCCTCTAACAAAATAGAAGAAAAACCTGGGTTTTGACCAAAGGATGAATGGAGGGATAAAGGGGTCTTCCTGTTTCTGCTAATAGATAGCTTGGAATACGGAAGAATGTTGGCCACCTGGAAATTGCTCCCAGGGGTGTCCTTGTCACATTCGGATATATTCCTTTTGGCTGATAGAGACTGGTAATTCCGGGAAGATCTAGAGGCTGATTTTATTGCGATTGGTGTTATTGCTTGTTTGCCAGATACTAGGAAAAAAGCCTTTGCATCTCACAAAGTGCATTAACACAAACCAACTTTGATTTTGAAAGTTATACCTAATGACTTTTTTAATCAACCCATGAAATGCTGTGACTGCCTTGTCAAGAAAGCACTCTTGTCATGAACTTGGACAAATAAAATAAAATAAAAAAGAAAGCACTCTTGGCCAGGCACGGTGGCTCACACCTGTAATCCTAGCACCACGGGCGGCCGAGGTGGGAGAATTGCTTGAGCCGAGGAGTTTGAGACCAACCTGAGCAAAAGCAGGAGTCCAACTCTACAAAAAATAGAAAACTTAGCCGGGTGTGGTAATGTGCACATGTAGTCTCAGCTACATGGTGGGCTGGAGCAGGAGGATCTCTTGAGTCCAGGAGTATGAGGTTGCAGTGAGCTATGATCACATCACTGCACTCTACCCAGGGTGAGAGAGCAAGACTCCATATCAAAAAAGAGAGAGAGAGAGAAAGGAAGAGAGAGAAATAAAAACATCCTACTTCTTCACACTCCTCGACGACAACTCCACTTGTCTAGAACATGAAATGGTCTCTCTCTTTGGCCTTTTCTCTCCCATCTTGACATACGTAAAGAGCCAGTCTGTTGCTGTCCCCCCCCAGAGCTCTGGGTTGTATTCCTGCCATTTGTTCCCCTTGACATGCCTCTCTCTAGCTATTCCTCCTAACTCTAGAAAAAACTTCCTCATTTTTTAGAGTTCTTTCTGAAATGCTGCCTCTTCCACAAAAGTCTCCCTTTTTCCACTAGAATTAAACTCTCCCAGTCTCCCTGGGGAATTTTTTTTTCTTTTGAGACAGAGTCTCACTTGGTCACCCTGGGTAGAGTACCTTGGTGTCACAGCTCACAGCAACCTCAAACTCTTGGGCAGCCTCCCAAGTACTGGGAGTACAGGCGCCCGCCACAATGCCCGGCTATTTTTAGGATTGAGGTCTCACTCTGTCTTAGGCTGATCTGGAACCTGTGACCTCAGGCAATCTACCTGCCTCTGCCTCCCAGCGTGCTAGGATTACAGGCATGAGCTATCATGCCTGGTGTGCCTGGGGAATTTTTTTTTTTTTAGAGATAAGAATCTCACTTTGTTGCCCTCCGTAGAGTGCTGTCGCATCACAGCTCACAGCAACTTCCAGCTCTTGGGCTTAGGCGATTCTCTTGCCTCAGGCTCCCCAGTAGCTGGGACTATAGGCACCCGCCACAATGCCTGGCTATTTTTTTTTTTTTTTTTTTTTTTTTGCAGTTTGGCTAGGGTTGGGTTCGAACCCACTACCTGAGTATATGGGGCCGGCGCCCTACTCACTGAGCCACATGTGCCGCCCTGCCTGGGGAATTTTATTCTTTAATCTCTCTCACTAGGTCTGACTTTGTCATATATTCTATCATGTATGTGTTTCATTGTGCATATGATTTCCCTACCATAAGGTAAGACTTCTGAGGGCTGCAACCATTTTGCCCCTCTTTGCCTACACCCCCTTCCTCCAGGCCTTCAGACACAGTGGGGATTTGCAGAATTCTGAGGGCAGTGTTTTAATTTAGTCCCAGCAGAGCAAACTCATGTGGCACTCAGAATTGTGGCCTGAGATTTGAATGCAAAAATCTTAGGGTGGAACCCCAGTCCAACCACTTTACCAATTTACAAACTTGGCATTTGCTGATTCTCTCAGAATCTCCATTCCTTCATTGGTAAAGTGGGAATAATAAAATTCAGTAACAATAGGATTGTTGTGACAAGTCAATGAAGCAAATATAAAGCACTTGGCCCTGTGCCTGGCACACATGAAAGACTTAACACGTGGTAGCTGTTTTTATTATTACTACTATTGCCATTAGCATTAAACTTCTGTGCAGGGACCTAAACATTCTTACTACGTGTTACTCTATTTAAGCAAATTGGGCTGGAGAGGGCACTATCCTCTTCCCAGGAGGACTTCTTTGTGAAAAGCAATCATTTTAGAACAGTGCTGCCCAATAGAAACATAATAAGAGTCACATAGATGACTTAAAATGTTCTACTAATCACATTAAAAGAAGCAAAAAGAAAGAGGTGAAACTATTTTAAATATATTTATTTAACTCAATATATCTGACATATTATAATATTGTCATTATAATATGTAATCAATATAATTACTAATGAGATAATTTACACTTTGAGGGAACTGGGTTTTCAATCCAGTGCATACTTTATACATAAAATAGCACGTCTCACTTCCTACAAGCCCTATTCCAGCCCTGAATGGTTAGTACATGTGGGTAGGATCTCGTGGCTGCCTATCGGGCAGCACACATTTATAACATAGAATTTGAACATATCTGCCTCATAAATGAACTATTGTACTGGGCTTTCCCTAAATGTGGTTGGTATTAAAGGAAAATACATTCCTCAGAAAATGATCAGGATTGGGAAAGCCAGAGGTTCTGGCCCAGACTGCCACTCATTCACTTGACTTTGAGAGAACCATTTCATTTGGCTATTTCTTAGCTAATTCAAAAGGCCATAAAGAAATAGGACCAACCTCTTCCATCCATTCTGTCTCCTTGCCACCGCCCAACCAGGCCTTGGCTGGGACCTGAAGCACAATCCCCTTACACATTCTTCCTATGCTTAAGTTTGTTAAAGAGAGCTAGGTCTCTGGAAGGTTGATTGAGATATCTCTAGTATGGTGGGGTTCTTCGAGTTTTACCTCATGCCTTGAGTTTTCTCCCCAGTTTAAGTAAATTTTATTTTTAGAATTCAAGCACTTGGCATTACCCCACCTGGCCCTGGCAACCTGGAACACACTTGGGGGCCAGATACGAGTGGTCAGTAAGGGAAGAGAGGAGGAGGAAGGAAAGCCAAAGGAACCAGTCCCCAGGGATAGGTGAGGCTTATCACTGATGGGTCGTGTTGTTTGTTTTGTCATGAGATTATTTTGAACAAACGTTTAAAACCCATCCTTTCTGTTCATGGAGGAGAGGAGGCTAAGCTCACACAAACTGAGTCTCTCTACCCTCACTCCACCCACCAGTGTCCGTGCGTTTCCCTCCAATGCCATGTTACTTACCCTGGTTTCCCCTGTTGATATTAAGAGATTTTTTTTTTTTAAAGACCTTTCTGGACTTCAGCCGCTCTCATAGAAATAAAGACTTTCACGAGTGAGGCCTGTTGGTATGAGTTAACCGGTCACCAGCATTAATTTTATTTCAGAGAGTATGACCTTCTTTTGTGGGGAGGCAGCTGGGTGAGGAGGGTGGCTTGCTGTGCCTCTTCTATGACCAGACGTGAACTGCCTTGTGAGGCCATGGCAATTTCCCTGCCCACCTTCCAGTGAGTTTCTCCCCTGGTCTTTCAGCTTAGAATCAGTCATAGGCCTGGCATTAGTAGAAGATAGACTTTGAGGAGTAGGGCATAAATCTTGAACATATGTTTTAATGCATGAACTAACTTTATTCTAACCTTACTCCCAGATTGCTATGACAGCATTCAATGACCAAAAATTATTTCAGCTGCTAAGATTGATTTGTGCTCAAGGCCCAGACAGTTTCCACCATTCACCCTGTTTTCTCAACTCAAAGCTGCATTTTCTGTTGCTTAAAAAATTTGCATATTTTCTCAGTGCCTGTTTCTGACTCACAATAAACAATGCCCAGACCTCCTGCCAGAAAAATGTCCAAATTGGAAATAGTTGCTATAATAGTCGTTTTGTGATGGCAACTTTGAGATGTGTGCTTTTAAATTATAATTACTTTTTTCTTAACAAAAGATGCGTATCCGTCTTGATAGCTGTAATTATGATTCTATACCAACAAACAGTTATAAAGGATTCATTTTCATCACCAGGCTTCATAAAACCTGCACCCTTCAATAAGTTTCCTTTGGTGGCTGCATTATGTTTGAGCTTAATTTGTAGCAGGGAAACCTAATGAGAAGCTATTAATCACTGAGTGTATATAAAAATTTCTGTCCCTAACTAAGTAGACCCAAGTGAATATGGCAAGTCATTTATTGGCATAACATGATTTAGAATGAGGAGAGCAACTTGAGAAAAATAATCTAGTCTAACCTAATTTTATAAATGACATTCAGAATTGAGGAAAGAAGAGGAAGCATGTGGTTCAGTAACTACAAATATAATGAGACTAGAGACCCAAGTTCTAAACCTGAACTTGGCACAAGCCAAGTGACTTCCACAACCCAAGGAATTATGACACAAGCCAACATGACTTCCTCATTCATCCTTGTTTCTCAGCGGTGAGGTGTAGAATCCATGGACTGAGGTGCCTTAGGGAATCCCTAAGGGGAAAGGGATACAGAGGTGGGCTCTAGCTTCTACTTGCTACTAGTTCAATTAAAGCAGCCCCATTTGGGTCTACACTACGCTAATAGTGATTAAAAAAAGAATTCATAGGGGTGGCACCTGTGGTTCAATGGGGTAGGGTGCTGGTCCCATATGCCGGAGGTGACGGGTTCAAGCCCAGCTCTAGCCAAAAACCACAAAAAAAAAAGAAAAGAAAGAAAGAAAGGAATTCATGGGCCTTTTTTTTTTTTTCTTTTCTAAGTTAAATAATGTTCTTTCTCCAAGTCTTAGAATTAGAGATGGATAGATCATCTCTTGTATTTGTGACTGTTGTGTCCATTTATTCATGCAGAAGCTACTTATTTTACCTTCTGTTTGGGTCCTAAGGGTGCAGTAGTTGTCAACACAAGCCCTGCTCTCAAAAAGCCTGCAGTTTAGAGAGGGAGGATTGCAGCACAGTGATTCTGGAAATTTAACCAGGGTGGGCTGGGCATGGTGGCTCACGCCCGTAATCCTAGCACTCTGGGAGGCTGAGGCAGGTGGATTGCCTGAGCTCACCAGTTCAAGACCAGCCTGAGCAAAAAAAGCAAGACCCTGTCTCTAGTAAAAATAGAAAAATGAAGGCAAGAGGATTGCTTGAGCCCAAGAGTTGGAGGTTGCTGTGAGCTGTGATGCCACAGTACTCTACCCAGGGCAACAGCTTGAGACTCTGTCTCCAAATAAACAAACAAACAAACCCAGGGGGGACTTGGGAGCACATAGGAGAGGCCACTGATCCTGTTGGATTTGGGCAGTGGAAGGTGTTTAAGAGTTGACTTTCTAAAAGTAATAACAAATGGGGAGGCCTTACTTTTAATGTTCTTTACTTTCTTTTTTATCTGCCTTTAATAAAAAAGCTCCTGGGGCCACTTTTAGAGAAGATGGGGGGGAAAATGAGACATCAAAGTTTTGAGAACTGTTAAGAACCTTTTGTTTTGTCTAAATATAATCCTGGGCAAATTGCTTAATCCCTACTGATCTATCTCAATTTCAACATCTGGATAAACAGGATGAGTAACCATAGAGTGTACCTGAAAGCATTATCATTAAGAGATATATATATATACATATATATATATATTTTGAGACAGAGTCTCAGTATGTTGCCCTCAGTAGAGTGCTATGGCATCACAGCTCACAGCAACCTCCAACTCTTAGGCTTAAGTGATTCTCTTGCCTCAGCCTCCCAAGTAGCTGGGACTACAGGCGCCCGCCATAATGCCTGGCTAATCATGAAAATTAAATTAGATAATGTGTGTAAAAGTACTCATAAAACTATGAAGTCCCATAAAAATGTTGACTATTGTTGCTAACACTCTGTTGAGGGCTTTAATGCTAGCTAACCATACAATTTTTCCCAACTAAACTGTGATTCTGGTCTTCTGACACTGAACAACTGGGGGAAAATGTCACTTTTCAATATAAATAGTAATAACAATTACACTTGTGAAGTCTTCATTCAAAAGTAGACCCACTCTAGCTTTAGAACCGGGAAATTTGTTTGATTTTTTTAAGCCACCATTATGTTCACCTGTTAGCTAACAATTCATCATTTGGGAATCTATCTAGGGGACCTCCTGCTCACCTTCCCCGTTTTGTTGGGGTTCTCCAGGCCTCTGCCCTTCCTGATCTTCTTCTAAAACCCATTAGAGGTCAAAACAGTAGAACTTGCTAGAGGCATATGCTGGTGACTGAAACAAGTGAAGCAGGCAGGCCAAGTGGCCTAGACAGTACGCTGTAGCCCTAAAGGAGTAATCTTGCCTTGGTATCAGCCTAGCCTTTGAAGGGCCTCAATATTGAGAGCTGGTCTGCATTTCTTAACAGTCTAGTTTTTTAAAGTGAATGTGAACTGCCCCAGTTTGTAAGTGCTCCTCCTCCCTTTTGGCTTCCAAATCCAAATCTTTATTCACTCAAACAATTTGCACTCTGCCTACAATTAAAGTCATTTCTGTGCTTAAATTCTGTGGCTCCCCTTGCCTAGGCATAGGGTTCACATTCTTTAATTTTGTGGCATGAGCCCTGCCTGCCTTTTCTTCACCTTGAGCCCCTACCCCTCCCTGCCATGCTGCCTTGTACCTGTCACATGCTAGACAGTGTGTCCACAGTGACGAGTCAGGCACAGCTGTGTCCCGCAAGTTGCTGCCAGTCTTATCAGCAGACTACCTTGTAAATTGGCCTGAGCACATGGAGTTCCCACAGCTCTCTGTGGGTCCGTCCCACAGCCCCCTGCCTAATGATTAAAGATGTGTGCTTGTAAGCTCCTTGAAGGAAAAAAAATGGTATTTGGAGCACAGTGGTTACTGAAGTTTTTGTTGAATCAATGAATGAGCAAATATGATAAATGTTAATTGTAGTTCACTTCTCTATGATAGGATTTTGTAGGCTTCATATGATTTTAAAATAAAATCCAATCAGTTAAAAATTCAGCTAACCAGAATTCATTACAGGTTTTTGATTATTTTGCTTTTCGCCTTCATATTTAAGAAGAAAAAAAATTAAGACAAAATAAAAGGCCGCCTACCATGAGTTCCACGTCTACTCCCTCCTGCCTCTAGCATGTCTGAGTCAGGTTCTGTTTACTGTCTTAATGTTCCACAATTTTCAGATTGTATTAGGAGAATTGACAGTCCTTATGACAATCCTAAAATACAAGCTATTTAAACAAAGAATGAGAAAAAAAATCAGGAAATTAGAAATAAAAGTGGAAAATATTTTTAAAACGTTTTTCTAATTCATTTTCACTAAAAAATATCCAATTAACCAGAATTCCCTAATTTTTAATGTTGAAATTTGACTGGCCTACATTATTTTATTTATTTATTTATTTATTTTTATTTATTTATTTTTTTTGAAACAGAGTCTTACTTTGTCACCCTCGGCTGAGTGCTGTGGCATCACAGCTCAGAGAAACCTCAAACTCCTGGGTTTAAGCGAATCTCTTGCCTCAGCCTCCCAAGTAGCTGGGACTACAGGCACCCACCACAACGCCCAGCTATTTTTTTGTTGTAGCTGCCATTGTTGTTTGGCAGGCCCAGGTTGGGTTCAAACCTGCCAGCCCTGGTGTATGTGGCCAGCACCCTAACTGCTGACCTATAGGTGCCAAGCCACCTACACTATTTTAATATCAGCACTGGCTTGTTACCATGATCATTCATACTTCAAACTAATTAATGGGGATGCTTCATTTAACAGTAAGTTGAATTGGCTTGTTTCTTATTAGACTGACTTTTTTTTTCTCAAAGGAAGAACCTATCTACATCATACGTAATCATAAAATTTTTAAGACTTTTCAAAAGGAGCAGCATTTGTCATGAATTTATTTTTGTTCTTTTCATTCTGGAATAAATACCAACATTAATATGATTCTCTAGCTCTGTATCCTTCACCCTAAGTAACTTTAAATTAAATATAGCATGCACATATTTGTTCATAATTTATTGATGTTTCAGTTTTTTAGTGTTTCTATGATGAAAAAAATGTTCTGAAGCACAAGGATTTTACTTATAAAGTAGGAGAAAAAGGTAAAAATTTGCGTTGAGAAAACCTAGGTGGCCCCCAGGACATTATTGTTATAGCCTCCCTAATGGAGAAAGTGGTGCTTAAAAGAGGTAATTCCCAGTATTTCCCACTGACAAAAAACTTGGTAATTAAGATGAACACTGAACTGAGACTCTTTGCATCTCATTTTCTCAGGTTTTATTGCAGCCAACAAAACACTCAGCGGTAAATTATTTCCCTTCTCAACATAACATCAAACTCTCATGTCTGCACAAACTAAAATAATGGAAATGTTTTTTAAGTAAATTTTAGGGATTAGAAGGGGAAATAAGAAAAAAAGGGGGGGAGGATTCCAGCCCTTTTTATTTAAAAAAATAAAATAAAATAAAACCGAAAATGTCACAGGGCTTGAAACACCATTTAAAATCATCAGATTCCTCTTCCAAGCTCCCTTAAAATACAAGTCATACACACACACACACACACACACACACACACACACAAACAAATTAAACTTGAACCCGTGTCTCAGATAGGACATGGTATAGTAAATTAGAAGTAGTCATGGTGTGAAGACCCGCCCCATCCACCTGGGCCAGAAGCACCAACGTAAAATAAGTAGTTTTAACGCAGAAAGTCGAAAGCATTTTGTTTCACACCCTTGTACAATGCCATCCATTTTTAAAAAAAGTTATTTAAAGTTCACTGTGCATCAACATAAGACAGTTTCTTACCCCTAAAGAATTTATAATTTAGTAGAGAAGTCAAAATGTAACATGATTTTTTAAAGGATGCAATATAAAAACACAGAGTAATTAAGTGATAAACAACGTAGCACAGATGTTAAGTGACCTAGGAGATCATAGGAAGGGAAAGATCACTGAGGGCTGGGACTGTCAGGAGTGTTTTCAATAAACTCTTAAAATGATGTCAAAAGTATTTTCATGATTCACTACAGCTTTCCAACCAAATGCTGCTGAAAAGGACATGCATGAAACAGTTGAAGCAGGCAGGAGACAAATCTCCAGGGATTTGCTAATGAGGAGAAAAGAGATAATACTTTCATGTTGGATAACAGACCAAGAACCCAGCAGATTTTGCATGGGGAATATGAAACTTAGTGAACAAGAATACAAACTCAGGCTGTGGTTTTGGTCTGGGTTTTTATTTCTAATCAACTATTTTCTTCCTGCTAAACAAGTTCTAAGTTTTATGGATCAGTCAGGCTCAAAAAATAATTTTTAATATTTTAATATATATTTTCACAATTTATTTCCCTTTTAAGAAAAGTGGACTAGAATTGCTAGTTATATTCTCAAAGCAACGAAAATTTTCTAATTTCTAAAAATAGTGTGTGTGGGTGAGGGAGGCATTTAGCATCCTTTAAAATCGACGCAGCTGAACAGCAACTTATCTTTTGAAACTACCAAACCTCAAGTGTGAATTTGCACTCTTGGTCTAAAAATACTTTTCACTTTATGGTTTGGCAAAGACCCTGGTCGCTAGGTTTCTTACCTTTTCAGTTTCAGTCTTTGCAACACAGTCTGATTTGTTATAGTGAAGTTTAAACTATTAAAGACATGTCCTATCTTGTGTTTTGAGTAACTTTAGCCAGGTTTAGAGAATCGTCGTACTTCGCATTTTTTCCCTCCATACTTGATTGCATTCAGGGTCTTCCCAAGACACGTCAGTTATTTCCCCAATAGGAGGGACTTTGGGGAAAAAGAGGGACTTTTTCGTAACAGTCTTACAACCAAGCAAAAAGGCACACTCGTGTTCCTTTAAGGGGAATAAACCTGTAATAATGTCAGGTAATTAAATTTAGCCTTGAAAAGTCTTTGAAACGTTCTGATCAAGACTTGCAGCTTTCCGAGTGTGTGCGCTTTACTTTTCCATTCTTCCCGGACCCGATTTTGCATTTCTAATGGAAGTGAACTGACAAAGCGTGAAAGTGGTCTACGGAGCAAAACAAAGCCGGCGAGTCTGCTTCTGGTGTGCCAAGATTAATCAATATTCCAGAAAGCTCGCTTCCCCCCTCCTCCCCGCGCTGTGTCCGTTTCCCCACTCCCCTCCCCCGGCACAGACTCCTCCCCTTTCCTTAAGGCGCAGAGATAGTAACTTGCAGTTCGCGAGCACATGCACTGGGTCCGGGCGAGCCTGCCCCGCGCGCTGTGTCTGGTTACTCCGCGGTACCTGCCGGGGGAGTTCACCTTGTCTTGGCTTGGTATCTTCCACCCATTACAAAATCAGAAAAGGTAAGGGCGGGCTTTCATTTCTCGTTCCACTTCTCTGCCAGTATATTTTGTTTCCCGAGCAGAGGGGTAGCGAACAAAGCTAGCCATTTTGGTAGATAAAATCCTTGTTGGTAATCTAGTGTCGTGAGCTTGTGGTATCTCTAGTTACGCCGGTCCTCTCTTAATTTGGACTTGAGTACATTCGAGGTAGATCGGGACAGATTGTGGTCAGAGATCTAGTAACGAACCGAGGTTGAGCTGATCAGCTTAAACGTGACTGGTAAAGAGAATCAGAGCTATTAGTAAAAAAAATCTGGGTCTGCTGTCTCTCCTTCACTTTGTCCTAAATTTTTAATCTGGTGGGAAGTCTTAAACAATTTATAGGTCTTACTACCATTGACCCCAACCTGCAATTGTTCTTAGAAGTCAAACTATTAAGTTTTTGTTTTTTTTTTTGCCAATCCTGGAATTTGCCAAAAGCTTGCGAGGAGTCCCTGGGTTTGCAGCTACCACCCCCACAGACGCACACGCTGGCTGCTCGAGTTGCCAGCGCCCCAAGTCCTCAGGCACCGCTGATTTTTACCCAGATTGATCATAGGAAGACTATGGATTAGAACTCTGTAAAGCAGCTAGAGCAATCCCTTGAATTCTGAGAACAGCTGATTTCCGACAAGGAAATAGATTTACTTAAATGTATTTGAATAGCCTAAGAACGCTTTAAAGAAACCAGAAACCACACACTGTAATGTTTGGAATGAAAGTTGGAAATCTAGAAATCCTAAATTTGAAAATACTTACAAGCCAGTGATAGTTTCCTCAGAAGACTCCAGTATGTTTGCCACAAAGACAAATGCTACATTGTACTTTTACTCGCAATAAAAATGAATTATGATTTCAGATCATTTATAGATGTGCCCAGAGCACTTTACTTATTTCATCACAAAAATTTTAAAGTTAGCCTACTGTAAAATGGTCAAATGTATGTCCCATGTCTTGTGGGCACTTGCGTTCCTTTTATGATCATATATACTTGTTGATATTATCATGTTGTTTTCTTAGTGAAGAAAATAACTGGTTACTTTACATGTAATAGACTCTAACGTTGCATATCAAAATTTTAATGACTTTTTTTGACTTGGCTACCCCTTCAACCATGTATACAAAATATTTGATCAAGTAATTATTAAGCACATCCTGTTCATTCAATTCAGCTGAACACTTACTGAGTGTGTACAGTTGTGCAAGGCACTCAGCAAGGTTCTGGGGGTAGGATGGGGATGGGGTGCTCAGTCACACTCAGCTCTGAGGAGCCCCCTTTATAGCCTCTGGGAGGGAGATGGACTTTTTTTTTAAAGAGCACAAGTTTCTGCTCATATATTCTGAATTTATGCCCGTTTCTTCCACGTGGTCTAGTAAAACATGCACATTGTAGCCTTGAAGCCAAGCCTGTCAGTCCTTGATCCCTACTGAGTATACGGTTTGCCAAGAGCTTGCCTGGTGTGGGGCAGCACTGATTTTTCACCTCTGGAGGGTGTAATTCTTGTGTTTCTCTCATTCTAGTGTTCTCCAACACCAAAGAGAAGGTTTGACTTTCTGGGGGGTGATTCTGAGACCCTAAAGTACAAAGAAGAGACACACCTAGGAGAGAAAAATATGACTAAAAGCAACGGAGAAGAGCCCAAAATGGGGGGCAGGATGGAGAGATTCCAGCAAGGAGTTAGAAAACGCACCCTGTTGGCCAAGAAGAAAGTACAGAACATCACAAAAGAGGATGTTAAAAATTACCTGTTTCGGAATGCTTTTGTGCTGCTCACTGTCACAGCTGTCATTGTGGGTGAGTCTTTGATTAAAACACACACACACACACACACACACACACACACACAAAGAAAAATTGTATCTTGTTTCTCTGGGGCATCTGTCTGCCTAGGAACATTATCAGATAGACTGTTGGTATTCAAGTGATAGTTCAGGTTTTCCTCTGAACTTGACTTTGTTGGCATATTTTGAACAATATATGGTGAGCACATGGGAATCTGAAAGAAGCATTGTTAGGCATTGTGCAAATCAATTGTGTGAGGAAGAGAAATAAATATTTTTGCATTTCTTTTCTTTTTTTTTTTTTTTTGCAGTTTTTGGCCGGGGCTGGGTTTGAACCCACCACCTCTGGCACATGGGGCTGGTACCCTACCCCTTTGAGCCACAGGCGCTGCCCAATATTTTCGCATTTCATGGGAGGATAAAGGAGTGATAATGTAAGCATTAGGCATGAGCAGTTAAATAATAACAAAAAAGGCATGCAACATGTAAAATGTAATTATTATACAATGTCACTTTCACTTAAAACTAATTTATTTATTAGTACCCCCAAAATGAGATTTGTGTCCCAAATAGTAATTGTATTCTAACTGGTGCTGGCTTAATGCTAAGTAGCAATGCTTAGGAACAGAGGCTGGATCTTGTATGTGTTCTCTCTCACTCAGCAACTGGGAAAAGCAAATTGGGAAAATGTTAACACAGATCCCTTTCATTCATTGCCTCACACAGCTTGCCATAACCAGCTCTACCTTTTTTTTTTGGCGGGGGCTGGGTTTGAACCCACCACCTCTGGCATATGGGTGGGGCCGGTGCCTTACTCCTTTGAGCCACAGGCACCGCCCCAACTATACCTCTTTTGAAACATATCAGTCTCTTACTAATTTAGCATAGTTGATAGCAATCTGTACTAATAAAACATAGTAATTTAGCTTATTGGTATCTGAAGTCATACTTTATTACTTCTGGGTGCCATTAATCTTACTTTAAAATGTAGCTGAAAGAACCACTTGTTTGGAATTTTTGACCAAACCAATATAGAAATCCTTAAGTTGCCAAACATATAAGCTAATACCAGATTGTAAAGAAATGCTCTAACTTGAATTTCTACTAATTTACCACCAAAAAAAGGTATTCATGTATACTTTTAATTTTTACCTTAGAGTTTATCAAGTTTCCATCAAATATAAAAAAGTAATGACAATAAAAATTAAGAAAACTCTATATCATGTAAATATAATTATAACATTGTCCAAGAAAATGTAATTGTTTAGAGGCAAACAAATAGAAATACAGCAGGAGAGTTTGTTATAAGACTTTAGATCCATCCCATCTCAACTTTGGCTCCTTTCTAGTAATTGTTGGCAACTAATGATTGGTTGATTAATTTTAGAGATACTCAAAGAGAATATGTCCTGATTGACTCAGGGAAAAATGGCTTTCTATAATGGTTTTCCAGGTTTGAATATATTCCTGGAAGAAGTATTTCTGTACCATGTCATTGTCCTAGAAATCAGTGCAAAATATAATATGTTCATCTCAGTTTTTTCTCTGAATTTCTGTTGGTGTCAAGCCAAGTAATAGCTACATAATCATAGTAAACATTTATACAGTACTATTCCAGCTACTTTCTAGATGTTTTGCATATATTAGCTCACTTATACCCAAATGAGCCAAAAAGTGAGTGGGTGGGGATAATTGCTATGATGGTCTTTGTTTTATAGATGAAACCAACTATGGGGAGAGCCAACAGCCTGCCCAAAGTCACAACACTAGTAAATACTAGAGCAGGAAGTCTAGTGCCAGAGGCCCTAACCACTTTACCATCCTGTCTCTGCTCCACTAACTAGTTGACATCTTGTGAGAGATGCCAGGAAGAGAAAGCTGCATGTGTTGGTGGAGTACAGTTTGTCAGCAGTGCTAGACGCATTCACATAGCAATGTCATTTTACTGTATGATTTACCCAGCTAACCTCAGCAGAAAATTTACAGTTCTGCAAATGATTAAGCCGCCTCCCTCTCTTTTATTTAACAAATACTGATTTATCTCTATCTTATGCATGTATAATAGAGCTCAGTAAAACTAGAGCATGTTTGAAAAAGATGCAGAAATATCTAAAATGGTGTTATAAAACACCAGGAAATTCAATTTTTAAGACAGAAATATTTCCATTTAAGAATAGAGGAATGGGGCTCGGTGCCTGGAGCGCAGTGGTGAAGGCACCAGCCACATAACACTGAGGCTAGTGAGATTGAACCCGGCCCAGGATCAGCTGAAACAGCAATAACTGCAACAAAAAAATAGCTGGGGGTTGTGGCAGGCACCTGTAGTCCCAGCTACTCGGGAGGCTGAGATAAGAGAATCCCTTAAACCCAAGAGTTTGAGGTTGCTGTGAGCTATGAAGTCACAGCACTCTACCCAGGGCGACATGGTGAGACTCTGTCTCAAAAAAAATAAAATAAATAAAATAAAATAAAATAAAATAAAATAAAATAAAATAGAGGAATGCAAAATAATAAAACCTGACCATGGAAGGCAGACTGATGGAAAGGGAAGTTTCTAAGTGATTAATATAAAGAAATAACATTTCTAATAAAAGGAAGAAAATAGAGTCCATTTTCTCTAGGGGTTCTGGAATCCCTTCCCTACCCAATGAGGTCTTTGCTAAGATTTGTGAGAACTACAATAAGAGTTGGCTGAGTTGGGGTAGATAAGTTGGCTAGACGCCCTCCTGGTTGGCTTTACTAATGGAAACTGAGGAGGTAGAAGCAACAAGAAGAAAGCATTAACAGAGAAACATAAAAAGAGCTCATTGGCAGTCAGAGAGACCACTGAGTCTACACCAAAGACTTGGAATAACAGACAACTTAGTAATAAACACATTTAGGAGAGAAGGGAGAACTCTTCAGTCACCTGCTGGTGTGTCTTCTATTAAAGGCCTAGTGGACGCAAAGGCTCTATTTAGCTTCTCGCTGGGTTGCACATCTAGCTCAGCCCAAAAAGAAATTACATGAAAAGTGTGTGTCTGGACACCAACTGTAATTTATTTGCTGCAGTATAGGAAAACCAGGAAAGATGCTACCAAGGAGGAAGGAATTTGTTCTTTCCCCAAAGATGAGAAGATGAACTAATTGTAGGTATTCAAGATGTTAGCCCAGGCTTTCCTCTGAACTTGAAAAATGTTTTTCCATAAAATGACTAGCTGTTACCTAGTTTTCAAATTCTTTGATTTTAATTGCTTTTATTTTCCAGCCAGGGCTGGGTTTGAACCCGCCACCTCTGGCATACGGGGCCGGCACCCTACTCCTTGAGCCACAGGTACCGCCCTTTAATTGCTTTTAGTAAAAAAGAAAAAAAAAAGAAAGAAAGAAAGAAAGAAAGATAAAAGAAAAATACACTGGGAAAATCAATGTATTGGGTGAATTTGTTGTTCAGTTTGTTTCGTTTTGCCTTTCTGAAATAAAATGTGTATGCATTTAATGTGTTAAAATGAAAACTAGTAAGGTATTATGGAGGAGGAGTAGAGATATATGAATCCCTATATTCAGAATAAAGCAGGAATTGCAAATATTTCAGCACCTATTCCTCTACAGGCATCAGTGGAGAACCACTTGTATGATTTTATGTTATTTCCAATGTCATTTCTAAGCAACATCAAAGTCTGAATGTGTCGTGCTACAATAAAAGCCTGTGTAACAAGAGCAGATTAGCAACCTGAGAAACACTGCCCCATGTTCCAAGTCCCTTTAGGAGGACTTGTCATGAAAGCAGAATCTCATGGTCTTCTTCTTTTTGTCTGACAAAACCCACTGAAAAGACTGGTTACTATAAGCGTTTTCTCATTTCGAAAGGTGGTAAATTGTGTTAGAGTGACCTGAGACATCTCACTGAAGAAAGGGAAAATCCTGTGTCATGTTCAAGTTAAAAAAACGTTGACTCTTTCCATGTCTAGGGGATACATCGCATAATAAAAATGAAATCTTGGGCCAAATAATTATGAAAAAATGAGTCATAAGATCAGCTGCAAGGGGTAGGAATTTATCCATAGAATTACATAGATTTTGATTGCGATTTCACCTGGAGAAGTTCACCAACACTGTAGGTAGTACCTTTCTCTGGTGCTACTCTTGATGCACACAAGAGTAGATGATGCTTAATACAAAGAAATAACATTGCTAATAATAGGAAGATAATAGGATTGTCTAAACACACAACACAAGTTTACATCTGAGCTCTCTTTTATATGGGTTTGAGAGAAATTGGTGACTTCTTGGGGGACAAAATACTGACTGAATTTTTATAAAACATCTTCCCCATTCTTTCATGCTGTTCGGTTATAAATTTAAATTGCACTAAAATTCAGTGCAATTCTATAATAACTCTGGAAAGACAGACAAGAAACAGGTTAGTGTGGCTCTCTCCTGGTATAGGAGCTGAGTGTCTGAGGAATGAAATAGAAGAAAAGCTACTTTCTTTGAAAAGAACTTCTTGTATAGTATGTTTCTTAACCTAATTCACATGTTATCTACAATTATCTGTTATCTACTAAATGTATGTTCAATTGTTTTTTAATTCATTGTCGTTCACCAACTTAACAAATATTGAATGTCACGTATCTTGCTCTGCGTTAAGCAATGGAAATTCCCTGTTCTCAGAGAATTTAGTAGGAGACACAGATGAAAACTGAGATGAGAAAGGAACATAAAGGAATCAGAGACAGTAATGGAGATGTTTATAATTAACTCTAAACATTTTTTAACATGGATGTCATATTATGCATCCTGTTTTCTATAATATATGGCATCTTTCTTTGTTGGTACTGTAGAGATCCCATTTCCTCATTAATAGATGCACTGGGAGCCCAAGATGTGCCATAAGAAAAGAAAAAGTGGCTTCTGATGAAGGATAGACCTGGATTGCTATGCCAGCTGTGTGACTGACGTTTAATAGCCGTGTGATCCAAAGGAAGGCTTGGTTTCCTCATCTGTTGTTACAGCTATAATGTATGTTGCTAACAATAATAGCCAACACACTGTATGCCCTTAAGTATACTCACATTCACTTTATTTAATTCTCACAACACCCTAGGGAGGGAAGTATTTTTATTTACTCTTGTTGTACAAATGAGGAACTGAAACTCAGATACTACCTCACAGCTGATGCACACTAAATGGGATTCAGATCCACTCCTCTGGCTCCAGGTTCATTTTATCTACCCCACTGTTCTAGGTACTGGTCCCAGCCCTCAGGGGCTTCCCATTCTGGTTTGTTGTTGTTGTTTTGAGTCAGAGTCTGAAGCTGTTGCCCTGGCTAGCTACCAGGCATCATAGTTCATAGCAACCTTCAACTTTTGCACTCAAGGAGCCTCTTGTCTCAGTTTTTCAATTTTTGGTAGAGATGAGGTCTTGCTTCTGCTCCAGCTGGTCTCAAACTCATGAGCTCAAACAATCCACCTGCCTTGGCCTCCCAGAGTGCTAGGATTATGGATGTGAGCCACCGCTCCAGGCCACCATTCTGGTTTTATTACAGCAGTTAGCTAAGAGTCTATACTGAAGTAGGACAGGAGAGATGGAAAGGAGAGTTTGAATGGAGAGGTCCTGGGTGAGACCTCTGATTGATTTAATGAAAGAAGGTGGACTGCAGACTTACTGCCCTGTTTCTGGCGAGTGGCTGACATTACCAGTGCAGGCAGAGTACGGGGGTGGGGTGGGGTGGTGTGCACAGATAGTAAGTTCAGTTTGGACCTGTTGAGTTTAAGAGTTGAGATGCCACTGATGTGGATAGCCAATGGAAGAGGCTCAAAAGGTTTGGAATCTCCAGACTGAAAGAGGGCAGCACCGTCTTTGGATTTTAAGTGAATAATGATCAGTGAATCAGGTTATCCTGTTGCATAAGCTATTCCATGTGAGTCTATTCTCAGAACAGGCTCAATGACTCTAGGGCCTGAAAAGCCTTCATGCCTGAAAGCAATACTCTTTAGGAAATGCTCTGTACCTTGGACACATGTACCATCTAACTGAGTTAATTCAGTCCAGTGGGTTAAACCATGTGGTTTACCATCGACTGCTGGGCTAAACCAACTGTCAGTGGAACCGCACTAGTCAGTCCTTGAGCTAAAAGAGCTGGCATCTTCTCAACTTCCTGAACCCCTGACAGTGGGGCATCTCCGCACAAGTTGAATAACAGGAATTTAAAGAATGGTGGACAGATTTCCAAGTTAAGACTGGTTTCTTCAACATTTCCTGCAAATGTATGGAGAGAGATGCTTCAGGAAGGCCTTAGGCAAGCCCTCCTGCTGTTACTATACTCAGCTCTGCTGTTACTCAGCAGAGGCTCCTGGGGCAGAGGGGAGGAGAGAAGGAAGGAAGCCAAGGATTTGCAGTGCCTCGCTGGCTCACTGTGCAGACACAACACAGGGGTAGCATCTGATGAGGGGAGTGCCTGATTTCACTCCTCTTCATCTCTCCCAAGAAGCAGAAATACAGAAAAATGATCAGATCGGGTGATGGCAGATACCTGACACATGTGCCCACAAAACACATGCTTCCCAGGCCTCTCCCACCTTCTCAAAAAGCACCCCGGGGATCTATAGCCTATCGAAAGGTTGTAGTTCAGTGAGCGGTAGTGGAGATCAGAGCTATGGATTCTGGAGTCAGACAACCTTGGTTTATGTCCCACTTCTAGAGCTGAGCATCTCTTTCTTTGTGTGAAAAATAGAATATTTATAAAAACTCACTGCTGAGATCTATATCCCAGTCCTGCCTCCCATGTGTAAGCCATGTCACCTTAGATTTCCTAAAGTGCTCGGCAGGTAATATTTTCATAGAAATTGTAAACCCCTCATCTTATATTTACATCTCTGATAATGGCATTGAGCTATAACATACACTGATTCGTAATGTTGATCTGCCCGAGAACTACAGGACCCAAAAATGGGGACAATGGGGACAGGGATAGGAAAAGATATTCACCTGATTTAGGGTTAAGAGAAAGTGGCTTAAAAAAAAAACAAAACCTACAGTAAGAGAAGCGGCTTCTATTTCCTTAGCTAGAAATGAGAGCCCAGAGAGTTGTAGGAAGAGACTTAATAGTTGTAAAGGGCTTTGAGAGGCAGAAATGAAAGCCTCTGAGTAAGTGATCTTGTCATTATCTGTCCCTTAACCTACCTGGACTCCTGAGCATACCCAGAAAGTAACCCCCGGGCAGCTGTTATCAAAGTACAGACTGCTCAATGGAGGGAGTGCCGGATAGCAGATCCTCTCTCGGGAAAACAGGGCTTGCTAAAAAATGTTTAAGGAATGATTTTAATACTCAATAGTGCATTTTTTTGTTCATAACACGTGGGACAATTGGAGGGTTTCTCTTTTTCCCCAGCATTTTGGTGCACACTGCCTGTTAACTGCCATCCCTATTAGCATGGGAGCTGGCGAGATGTGGAGTGCTGGAACCTTGAGAAAAACATGGCTGGATTCTAAAAGAGTACAAGTTATTTTAAAGAAGGGAGTAAAAGACTTAATATTGTTGTAAGAGTATCTCTAAAGCACGGCAAGGTGGCTCATGCCTATAATCCTAGGACTCTGTGAGGTTCAGAGGGGTAGATTGCTTGAGCTCAGGAGCTCTGGGTGAATTGCATGACCAGGCTGAGCAAGAGCCACACCCTGTCTCCACTAGCCAGGCGTTGTGGCAGGGGCATGTAATCCCAGCTACATGGGAGGCTGAGGCAGGAGGATTGCTTGAACCCAAGAGTTTGAGATTGCTGTGAGCTATGATGTTACAGCACCCTACACAGGGTGACAGAGTGAGACTCTGTCTTAAAAAAAAAAAAAAAATAGCCTGTACTCCCAGCTACTAGGGATGCTGAGGCAAGTCCCAGCTACTCCAAGAGCTGGAGGTTGCTGTGACTTATGACACCGCGCACTCTACTGAGGGTGATAAGGTGCAACTGTCTCTAAAAATAATAATAATAACAATAAATAAATAAATAAAAGATTATCTCTAGATTTTCTTTTGCACTATTTTTCTTCCTATTAATTTAGATATTGAGAAAACTGAGCAAGTGGCTCAGTGCCTGTAGCTCAGTGGTTAGGGTGCCAGCCACATACACCAGTGCTGGCAGGTTGGAATCCAGCCCAGTCCTGCTAAACAACAACGACAACTACAACAAAAAAATAGCCGAGCATTGTGACGGGCACCTATAGTCCCAGCTACTTGGGAGGCTGAGGCAAGAGAATCGCTTAAGCCCAAGAGTTTGAGGTTGCTGTGAGCTGTGACACAATGGTACTCTACCGAGGGCGACGTAATGAGACTCTGTCTCAAAAAAAAAAAGAAAAGAAAACTGAGCAGGTGATTTTGAATTTCTCCTTCTAGGTAATCAAATAAGCAGGTGTGTTCAGAATAATTGCCTACAGTAGTGACACGTCCCATTTTTGTAGTGTTATAGTTTGCGAAGCAGTTTCTACTGTGCTCTTTGTAGCATATAAGTTCCTGGCCAGTCCTTTCTCCTTCCTTGGGAAGCTACTGAGAAAGCATTGAAACTCTAAAGGTGCTGGTTACAGGCTGGCTCTGCCATCAGTAAGCTTGGTTTTTGATTTAAGACAAATCCCTGGGCCTCTTATTTCCTCATCAGCAAATTAAATTTGTACTGATGTCTGCTTCTTACTCCAAAATGTTATAATTTTAAGTCTAGATTGCCTTCTTCTCAAGTATCAGAATATATGGAATAAGGAACACGTGTGTTTCTTGGTCCTTGTTTTTTTCCCATCCTGTGACACTACCATAGGTAGGATATTTTTCCTAGATTGCCACCTACTTTGGCCAGTCCCTAATCTAACAAACTCTCTCCCCTTGGCTTCTTGAGGGCTGTCAAGCCCCTAGTCTAGTCCAGTGATCAGTGTTTCCTAACCAGGACACAAATGGGGGCATGCTTTTTACAGGATCCTTTCTGCCCCTCATTTTCCACCCATCTTTCATAATCGGAGGAAGAAAACTATGGGCCTTTGTTTTTGTTATAGAATAAATAAGATTTTGCTATAGAATAAATAAGATTATAAAGAGCCCACACTGTTTGGAGGAGGCAACCAGAGCTTAAGCACTGTATTTTCCAAGTCCTGCATTCCCATGGTTAGAGAACTTGATATTTATGGAACACTGGGATGCTATCATTCATCAAGTATTTGGTCTGGCAGCTAGGTGAGCTGTATCATTGCTGTGGGCTGAGAAAATGCACAGAGCACTTCAGGGCACAGAGTTTAGCTGTTATACTCACCAAGTATTAAAATGGCTAGTTTTAGGTCAAGCTCCAGTGCTATCAAAATTGCCTAGAGCTGGCTTGGCACCGGTAGCTCAGTGAGTAGGACGCCAACCATGTACACTGAGGCTGGCAGGTTCAAGCCTGGCCCCGGCCTGCTAAACAACAACTCCAACCAAAAAATAGCTAGGTGTTGTGGCAGGCACCTGTAGTCACAGCTACTCTGGAGGCTGAAGCAAGAGAATCACTTAAGCCCAAGAGTTTGAGGTTGCTGTGAGCTGTGATGCAAGGGCACTCTACTGAGAGGCGACATAATAAAATTCTGTCTAAAAAAAAAAAAAATTGCCCAGAGCTTGTTCCTTAGGACAAGAACATTCACATCACTGTGCTTGGTCAAGAGATGTGCTCAAGAGGTTTTGAAACTGAAAAGAGGAGGATAAAAAAGGATTAAATAAAGGAAGATATGCCCCAGATGAGTTAGATGGGGGAGGCAGGGAGGGCACTCCCCTTTTTTCCTTTTTTCCTCATATCAAAGATTTGAAGGTAAATTTAGGAGCAGCAAGTTGAATGGCACAATCAAGTTTTGAATTTCAAGACTGAATTCCTGTCTCCAGAGAAGGCAACTCCATTCTTCTCCTCTTCAAAGAGACGTCTGCAGTTCTCCAATAATGATTTCAGGCCACAAACTGCTGTTGCTTCCCAGAGAGAAGAGAGTGGGCTGTTAGTGAGAGACTTTTTGTTCATAACCTTGGAAGACAAGGCTCATTGATCCCTAATGAGAGGAAGGTGGACAGCTGCTGCCTTTCTCACCCTACATAATGGTCTCTGCTTTTAGACACATTGCATCGCTGGAAATTCCATCTTTTAAGCAAATAAGATGAAAGCCTAGGGATACACGTGTTTGACTGGAACCTTGCTGGGGCAAAGGGGAAAAAGACTGCAAAAAGGAAAGTATGAGTCTGTGAAGAGAATGCCTATGATAGAGGTTGTCTTGTCTTTACCTATTTAATTTTGTTTCCTTAGATTTGTAAATGAAGTAGTCACATAAGCAAATGTGAAATTCCTAAACTTTGTAAGTTCTAGCACTCAAGGTGATGGATATTAAAGGAACGCATGGCCTCTGGTGAGTGGTTTACAGCATGAGTTTTTGGTTCTGGCATACTTATAACTCCAAGGTCAATGAAGTAGCACAGGAGCTTGTAACAATTGAGTTCAAAGTTTTTTCAGGTTCACTTTCTTTTTCTTCTTTTTTTTTTTTTTAAAATTTCAGTTTTATGTGAGGGTACAAACAACTAGGTTACAGCACTTGCATTTGCTAGGTAGAGTTCCACTTGTGGTTGTGTCCCCCACCCAAAAGGTGTTCCATGTACCCTTACATTGTGCTCATTAAGTGGGAGCACACCAGTTCCCTCCCTTCCTTTCCCACCCCATACCTCTCTTCCCCCTCTCTGCAACTTGAATGAGTTTTTCTCCTATGTGAATGTGAATTAGATCTTCTACTGGATTCAGGTTAGGATTGAGTACATTGGATACTTGCTTTTCCATTCTTCTGATACTTCACCAAGGAGAATTAACAGGTTAACAGAAAAGATGTAAAGTCTCCATCTTTTTTATGACTGAGTAGTATTTCATGGTATACATATACCATAGTTTGTTAATCCACTTTCTTATCTCCAGAAAAATAGAGCTGTTTATCCAGAAGGAAATCTGCTTACTATAAATCTGAACACATCTCATGATATTCTTCACCGTGGCCCAAACTAAGAAAAACTTGCTGTTGAAGCAAATAAAGCAGGATTGAGTAGAAACCAACCCAGACCCAGAGTGACTTTTTATTTATTTATTTATTGGTTTGGGTTTTTTTTTGAGAGGCATCCAGCAGAAATGATGTCCAGTAAGAATTTTTGTTTGTTTGTTTAACTTGTAGTTTTGTTTTTATTTATTTATTTATTTTTTGCTTAGTTATTTTGTTATTTTACATATGCGGTAAATAAATTTAAATAGTCCAAAATAAAAAACTACAAATGGATATAGAAAGAAGGTATTCCACCTACCTCTGTGCCCCAGGGATCCACTTACCTTGTTATCCATTTCTTGTATGTGTGCCTTTAGAGTAATTTTATGAGTACAAAAATAAATGCTTTTTCCCCCTTTTGTATCGAACGATAGCATATTATAGCTAGCCCACTTTCCACCTTGCATTTTTTACTTTATGATATGCCTTGGATATTATTCCTCTTAGCATGTAGGGAGGCTCATCATTCTTGGGGCTGCAATGTTCTGGTGTGCCAGAATTTATGGAAGCAATTCCCAATTGATACACACTTAGGTTTTCGCCAGCCTTTAGATATTATTATTAAAACTTTGAGTAAGGAATAATCTTGTATGAAAGGTATTTCACCTAGGTAAAGTATATCTGTAGATATCTCACTAGAAGTGAAATTGCTAGCTGTAAAAGTACACACATTTGTAATGTTGATAAATATTGCTAATTTTTACCCCATAGAGGTTGTAAGTTTTTGCTTTCCCGAACTGTGGGATGTGAAAAAGAGTTAGCCTCCCTGCTGCCTAGGCCAAAGCTAAGGCGGAGAGGACTTCACTGTCTGTGCAGGCTGGCTAAGCAAATAGACTAAAGAAATCGGTATATTGAAAAAAATGCAGTTCAGGGTAGAATCAAGTAGATGTAGGCCAACTCTCTGCTTCTAAAGCCCAGGTTTCATTCAGGTATGACACCCAAAACTTTTATTTGTATCATTCAACTCTCAAAGCTCTTTCCTGTCTCTTACCACCTATAATCTTCACAACAAACAAGTAAGATGGAACAGTTTCTGTCCCTCCTGAACCCCACCGTCACCGCTACCAATTTAACAGAAGTTTAGAAACTGAAACATTGAGCAACTTGTCAAGAGCACTTCAGAATAAGAGATCAGAGAAATAAGCAAGGACCCTGTTTCCCAGGCCAGCCCTGGCTCTTTTGGTTAGAGTCTTAGTTGATGCAGCCTGTCTATAATTCCCCAGGATACTGGTGCTGATAGTCTGAGGATTTGAGCACAAATGGGTCTCCACTGGACTTCAGTGCAGAACATAAAATCAGGAAATAGGAGAGTGCTGTACTATTTGTACTACACAGAGACGTGTAAGTTAGCAGAACAGAGGCTCTGAATGAACACAAGAGAGAGGGGGAAATGGATCACCCTTGCTGTGTGTAAGCATGTGACTCGAAAGAAAGGCACCATGGGGAACTCGGGAACTTTAAATTACATTTTATTTCCAATTTCTACTCACTTAATGCAATATTTTTTTTTTTTTTTTAGAAAGGAAGACCACATGTTCTGATAATTTTAATTGATATATCTAGAATTCAAAATTTCTTTAAATGACCGTGGATAGGACACTTAAAAGACCATAGGATTATTTGTAAATTGAATTACCATTGCACACAGGCGGTCTCAGTGTAGTTTTAGGGAGAAAGATCCAGGCCTTTCTCAGAACTCCAGGGTACTTCTGATCCAGCTGTCCCACAGAGTGACACATCATGTGGACTTCAGTGGTGTCTGCATCCTACATGGTCATCAAGTCACCCAGGGCTGGATCATGGGGCACCACTGGTATAAGGCTGGAGCAGGTATTTCCCACCTCCAGCAGCAGGAAATACCAAAGGACAAAAGAATGAGCCAGGCGGGGCTCAAATCTCTGAAGGATGTGGGAACAGAGGAGTGGGGGAGGGTTGAGAGGTTGCTTCCAACACCCAGTAGCTTCTCACCAGGAAATGCGTGGAAGTTTGGCTGAAACAAAGGACCAGGGACCAGTGGAACTCTTGGCCAGGTAATTTCACCATTATGCCCTTGCTCTTTCCCCGTTTTGTAAAAATGAGCTAATGGAACTTTATTTCCATCAGGCTGGTACGAGATAGGCTTGTTACAGCTTTTCCAAATTGGGCCAAGTCCTAAAAATTAGCAACTTTTATTCAATCTCTCAAATAATTGTTTTTTGCATACCTCTCTTAATAACTATAATGGCTAAATTGCCAAAGCTTTTTTTTAAATATTATTGAATGTTTTCTTATGTATCAAAAAGTTTATAATTTACAGAAAAGAGATGAATTCACATAAAGTAGCTAAAATTTATAATACTTTTGATTTACATGTTTCTTTTAAACTTAGAACATTTATAATATTAAATTTCAAGAAGATCTTAGATGTATCTTGCATATTTTACATAAAAATATTATATATTTATATTTTATGTATTTAAAAAAAAAAAGAAGAATCCCGGAGAGACTGTGATTTGAAGCTAAAACCCCACGCCACCCCATCCCTTATTACAGTGTAACCTTGGGCAAATGGCTTATTCTTTCTAGACGTCAATGTCTTCATCAATGAGATAGTGATAGTAAATCCCATAGGTTTGATGTGAAGATTAAACATTTATATAAGGTATCTACTGGCCTAATTTACTGGCAGAATTGAGCCCAGAGCACTCATCTCTGACTCAGGTCATGACCTTTCTACAGCATCCCACGTACTCTCCCTCCAACTCAAAGAGTCTACATGAGGAGAGAATTAGGGATCAGGCGCTGTCGCTCCTCATTTGTGACTCTAGAAAGCTAAGCACATGAGAAATCGAAGTTTAGTCAAGATCCAGTTTCACAGATCATAAGAGAGAAATCACAGTTTCAAAAAGGAAATGTCCTTTGGGGCAGGTTGCTATATTCCCCTAGTGCAACAAGGAACGAGATTTACTGAGAGCACAAAACAAAGATTCCTGCATTCAAAAGGTTTGTTCAACACCAGCGGGGCACTGGTGGACACTTGCCATTAGGAGTGTTTGTTCAGTCTTCAATATGTTAAGCACCTACTATGTGCCAGGAACTATTTTAGGGGCTTAGTCAGTGAATGAAACTGACATAAACTCCTGAAATCATGGAGCTTACATTTTAGTAGGTTGACACAATAATGCACGATAAGCACAATAAATTAAAAATACTATGTTGTATTTTGGGAGATGATAAGAACTGAAACAAAGAGAGCCAAGGGAGGAGAAAGTTGAAGGTAGGCCTCATTAAGAAGGTGACGTGGGGGCAGTGCCTGTGGCTCAAAGGGGTAGGACGCTGACCCCATAAGCCAGAGGTGGTGGGTTCAAACCCAGCCCCAGCCAAAAACTGCAAAAAAACAAAAAAAGTAAAAATTAAAAAAAGGTGACATGTGAACTAAATCTCAAAGGAGGCAAACCTTGTGAATACCTGGGAAAAGTGTTCAAGGCAAAGGGAAGAGCCAGTATAAGGGCCCAAAAGTGAGATCATGCCTGATGTGCTAGAGAAATGAGCAGGAGGCACGGGGGAAACAGAAGTGAGGGGGAGGGGAACACAAGATGGGTTCTGGGCGTGGTGGCTCGGGGAAGCAGGCCTGGTCCAACCATCAGCTCTGACTCCACCTAAGATGTGCCAAGGGAGGCAGCAGAGGAAAGACCTCCTGACCCATATGTCAAAAGGGTCCCTCTGGGTGTTATGTTGGGCGTAGGCTACACGGGTATAAAGTGGAAGCAGAGAAACCAGTTAGAAGACTACTACAGTAGTCCAGGCAAGGAGCGTGACCTTTAAAACTCGGAGTCTTCTTCATTTATAAATTAGAAAACCAAATTGAGGCATAGGAGGTAAAGGATTTATCCAGGGTCACATGGAGAGTTAAAGGCAGGGCTAGGACTAGAAACTCCACATCACTTAACTCACCAAGCACTTAGCATCTTCTGTGAAGATGGAAGCAGCCTGCGGAGGAGGCCCAGAGACCTGTGCCTGTTAGACCACTAACCGCCCTACATGGCTCACTTGTCCGTTGTGGGTAGGACCTGTGTCGTGCCTTTAACCAAGGGTATATGGCAAAGGTTAAAAGTATTGGGATGTCACTCCTGAAATTTGTAAACTTGGGAAAAGTCAGTGCTAGTTTATCTGTTTGGGGTTTTTTGGTTTTTGCTACATAAATAAATGGTATGATGTTTAATCATGTATAGTAAGATCTTAGCTGGGAAATAGCATTTTTTCACATAAAACTAGTGGTGTGCTATCCACAAAAATATTTGGTAGTATGATTTTCCTTGAACCATTTCACATACAAGCAGACAGCATGGTCTCCTTTCTGGCTAAAGAGCTGCAGGCTGAGCTTTTTCTGGGCAGGATTGTGACTGTCCTCTGGCTGGTCTGCAGTATAAATGTGGGAAGAGCACGCTGGCTCATCTTGGATGTGCACCTGGTAGTTATCTTACAGTTGTCCTCAGAAGGTGAGATACTCCTCTGGATATGAATGCCGCTATTGGTTTGAAATTTGCTTTTGGCATATGAGTTCCTTTGGGGCACCACTCTTCTTTCTTTCTTTCTGTTTTTTTTTTTTTTGGAGGATTTTGCGTTGTAATAACTCTAGAAGACTTTAGTCTGCAAATTTGTTTATGACAAAGTTTTCATATAGAGAAGGAATTTAAGTAAGATGTTACCTGGAACAGGCTCCAATATTTATAAAAAGTTAAACTGGGTGGCTTGGTCTAAATTTTGCTTCAAATTGTGCCTCATCTTTTACTCTTAAATATTTTCTCAATATTGTCAATGGTTTCATTACATTAAATGGGGACCAAATTCATAAAACAGGTCTTTAGCATTTAACTTACTGTATCTGGTTGCCCTTAAAAAGCAAGCCTGTGATTTATTCTCTCCGAGGCTCCAGTGGGCACATTGTGTCTTAGTTTGGAAAGTGAGGTGATATTTGATCTTCCAAGGAAGTATTTGTTATATAGACTCCCCAGAGAAAACAATGAATTCCCGGAGGACTCCCTTCTTTTTCTATATTAGAAAAAAGAAGGTACTTAAGCAAAAAATGCATCTTTGTTCACAGCATTCAACTAACACACTATTGATCATCTTAAACATTTTAGTTAAGATATTTCCTGGATTGTAGCAATGGTATTAAAATACTATCAGGAATATTATAATATTGTTAAGCAAGAGTGAACAATCTGAATGTAGCACACAACACTCATATTTATATAATAGTATAATGTCACCCAGATGTAAACTTTGCCAAGTTTGTGGCACACGACACACACACACACACACACACACACACATATATATATATTATAATAGTATAATATCACCTAAATGTAAACTTTGCCAAGTTTGTTTCAGCTCTAAGATATCATGCTAGGAATTTATTTATTTAGATTTGTATTGTTCTTTTTGCAGAGTAATTGATAATGAAGGATCTCTTCTTTTGCAACTGAGGATTTGGTGGCCATAAAGCTCTTTTTTTCTTCTTCTTTTTCTTTTTTTGAGATAGAATCTTGTTCTGTTACCCAGGCTGGAGTGCAATGGTGTGATCATAGCTCAATGCAGCTTCAAACTTGAGGGCTCACATGATCCTCCTACCTCAGCCTCCCAAGCAGCTGGGACCACAGGTGGGCACCATCAAACCTGGCCACCACCTCACCTGGCTAATCTATTCTTTTTTTTCTGTAGAAAGAGAGTCTCACTATATTGTTGGATTGGTCTCAAACTCCTGGCCTCAAGAAATCCTCCTGCCTCAGTCTCTCAAAGTACATAAAGCTTTTTATTAGCTGAGTGATCATCAATGAATGTACTTCAGTAAGTGCACACTAATGGAGCTCAGTTTTGCAAGGGGAGAGCTGTTTTACCAAAAAGAAACAGGACTAAGACCTGCCCTGCTTCCTCTCATTGGTCCAAAGGACAGAACAAAGAAGTTTCTGGCAAGTCTGTGCCTCAAACTGTGAGAATGTGTCTCAGGGAAGGCTTTTTCATTGCTGGACTGGAATGTAATCAGAGGCTGGTCTTTGCATTCAGAGCATTTCCTCTTGATGTGATGCTGATAACTGGCCGACCCCACTCCTGGCTTCACCTTTACTGCTGCTGGTGGGGGCAGAAAGAAGGGAGAACAAATGCCTTTCATTTGTTTATTCATTCAACAAACAGGTTGAAAAAGCTAGATGTTGACTTCAGTAGGTAAAATCGACTGTCAAAGAAAAAGAACCCAAACCCTGTAAAATAATTTAAAGAAGTTTATTCTAAGCCAAATAAGTGAAACCGTGGCACAGAGAGCTACTCCGAAGAAGCCTTGAGCAAGTGGTCTCCCAGGGTTGAGTCACAGTTTGGTTTTATACATTTTATGGAGATAGAATTACACAAAGTCATTAATCAATACATGGAAAGTGTACACTGGTTTGGCCCAAATAGGCAGGACATCTCAAACTGGGGATTTACAGGTTATAGGTGGGTTTAAAGATTCTTTGATTTGTAATTGGTTAAAAAATCAAAGCTTTATCTAAAGGGTTGAAATGTTTTAAGATAAGGAAGTTTGTTAATCAGAGACCAGCTGGTGGACATATAGCAGACATAGACCCACACTTAAGGATCCTGAAGTAAATTGATAACTGCAGGTGTGACTTATTTAAGCTTTGTCTTGTATAGCCTTGGGCCTGTTAATGAATCACAAAGGATATCTTCAAGAAGAGATGGGGGTGTGAAGAGGCTTGTCTGGTTTTCCTTCTCAAGGCTAGCAACTCAACTTTATAGAGTATTTCTGGAGTCTCCTTGGGCAAGTGGGATCCATTCAGTCAGCTGAGGGGGCTTACAATTTGATTTTATTTCACATAACAAAACCTTTCCCCAGCTTAAGCTCTAGATTTAGTTAATCTACTTCAAAATAGAAGGAAAAATAGGCAAAATGTTTTGTACTAACTTAGGCTCCTTAAATGAGAATCATAACTATTGAGAGGTCATGAGTATAGTAGATTGGGCGAGTCTGGACTCTGGCATGGAGAATGCCCCTGTCAACCACTTATTAAATCTTTAAGTTTAAGCAAATTAACTAACAGCATTAACCCAAGAAGAGAAAGTCTACCTCAGCCACTAATCATGACCTTGGGCAAGCACTTGACCCCTCTTTAAGCCTACTGTGGCTCCAACCCCCCCCCCCCCCCCCACTGTATGGTTTTGGCAATTTACCTACCCTCTTGATGACACTGGCTTTTCATATGTGAGATGCTTACAACTTAGTGGCAGCCTCCACAGTGTTGGTAAGACAATGCCCTGGTGAGGACTCGGCACTTGTCATGTGTTCAGTGACTGAGCTGTTGTTAAGTATGTAAACCCTGAAACATATTTTCATTAACTAACTTTTTTACATTTATTTGTTTGTTTGTTTATTTTTAGAGACAGAGTTTCACTCCATTGCCCTCCGTAGAATGCCATGGCATCACAGCTCACAGCAACCTCCAGCTCTTGGGCTTAGGTGATTCTCTTGCCTCAGCCTCCCAGTAGCTGGGACTACAGGCGCCCGCCACAACACCCAGCTATTTTTTGTTGCAGTTTGGCCAGGGCTGGGTTTGAAGTCACCACCCTCGGTGTATGAGGCCTGTGCCCTACTCACTGAGCTACAGGCGCCTTCCCCTTTTTATATTTATTATTGATGATTTTCGATGATTAAAAATGTGGGCAATGAAGAGAATAGCCAGGCTATTTTAATTAATAAACTTCATAAAAATTTAGTTAAGTCATAAGAGGGGATTTGGTGTAGCCATCTTAATAAACAGTAGCCTGGTACTAGTAGGCATATTTTGAGATCCTCAGCAAGGAAGAAGACCTGTAAAGAGTTCCAGGATGTGCTGGGTGCCTCTGGGACACCGCGAGGATATACGAGATTATTATCAAGGCCATGCACGATATAGCAGTTAGAGATGCTTAAGACCCACGGGCCAGGCTCATTTGAGAAGTATCTTTAGGCAATAAGGATGTGTTTGTGTTTAAGAGGATCGAAAGTGTAGTAGAAAGAGCACTGGGCTTTGTTTAGAATGCCCATGTCAACCACTTATTAGATCTTTAAGTTTAAGCAAATTAACTAACTGAGCACTAGTTTATTCACCTTTTTTTTTTTTTAATCAGTTAAGAATAGGTAATTCTGTCTAACAATTCATGACAGAGAAATGAGAATATGGAGAACTGACTTCAGTGATATGGACAGAGTAGATACTTTCACTTATTAAGAAATATACTGTTTCAACTCACAATAATATTCTGATCTTCACATCCTCAACTTATTGACATGGACCTTTCTTTCCAGGATCACTATTACAAGACAGTATTCAAGATTTCAGTAATCAAGTGTTTAAAAAAAAAAAAAAAAAAAAGCTTAGAGAACAAGTAACTCTAAAACATAGTATTTCTTAAAAATAAGCCTGAAAGTTTAGTGTTGGAAAGATTCACTCAATTAAAAGGGTAATAAAGTAACATTTTTTTATATCATTCTGAAGTTAAGTGGTAAATGTAGTAAATGACAAGATTTTCAATAAAGACATTTCAAAACTGAATATATTAACAACTACAAAAATTCCATAAAAAATAATTGACATATCATATAAAAACACACAAAAAATTAAATTCCACAGATTGCAAAGAAAAAGTGGCAACCAATAAATTGTGCCTATTAGATTGAAGTGGATTATTGAAGGAAATCATACTATTTTAACAGATTAAAAGCACAATAAATAAATTGAACTTGCAATTACAGTCATAATATAAGTAAGTAGTTTAACAGTTGATC